>JAOBRD020806512.1:0-13475 GCA_027575215.2 Hydrozoanthus sils
AGTCTTTTGCAAAAACTTGAAAAAAAATCAGCCTGTTCAGATAAGTTCTTAGAACGAAACTAACGATTTTTAAAACTCTTTTTAAGCAGAACATCTCATCAATAAATCACTATTTAGGACAAGATGCAAAGCACGAGTTCCTGTCGAGCATGGATCTATGTAAATGATGCGAGTGTTGTGTAACGGGGTTTTTGTGGACTAACATTGCACTTTTATCCCCGTATGAGGAATCACTCGCTTTGGCAGAGATACCAAGAGATCATACCTCTATTTTACGGTGGAACGTTCTTGCGAGATGTTACGTCGCCGAACACTAAGCTAAGACTAACTAGAATATTTTAGTATACAGTATGAGCTAACAATGTTTCTTTGATATCTGTCAATCAAATAGTTCAGCTGATCGAGTTATGTTCAGGCTTACACGAGTCATAAAACCTATCTTTAGCAAACCTAAATTACTTGATCATCTTGCTGACAGATGCTAATTGAAACGACCAGAACTTTCCAGAATGTTCCGGAATCATCAGTCTTTACCTTGAACTCTAGTTTTAGACAACAATGAAAGCGTGCCTGCTCTATGAACAACCCTCTGTGTTTCGTTGAGCTATCAGACACGTCTCAAAATGTAATTCATCTAATAAAGGTCAAAAATACAAACTTAAGCGTTTTGTGTCATTACAGTTGGCGTGACCTGCTGTTTCATTGTAAACAACAGGCGGATTTTAGTATGAGGCCATTGTTTATATTTGGCCATTAACATAAATCAAATTTCGAGTATCACAACTTTGTGAATAATCGTTGAAAGTTTTAGCTCGATACACAGAACACTTTGAGAGAAGCGAGGCTTCCAAAGTATTAAATTACAAAGATCGTATGGCTGGGTCGCAAGAGTTGCCTCCATTCCATACAATTACTGTAAACTTTGTAGTTTCAAAAAAGCTCATTTCTCCCAAAGTATCCAATGTATCAAGAAAAAACTTTGACTGATTACTAACTGTGCCACATTTTATCGTATTTTTGACTTATTTATTTGAATAAAGAAGTTGGATTTATGCCTTTATTATTTAAACAATGAAATGCGCCTGATTTGTTCACATAACATTATGTCAAGTCTCTTCCTTTCTGTTATCATTATCGTCAGAAGTAACTGAATAGTATAATAATTAGGGTTTACCATGCTACAAAACTGCATTACTTTTGACAAGACACAGTTCTGCGAGATCGCCCGTTCATAGAGTTGTCACATTCTTGTTAATGATTATAACGGCCGTATTTTTGCTAAAATTCATCAGTCTGATACATGGCTTTTCACCGAACTGAAGACCATACTTCTCATCAATATTTCAGAAAGTAGTATGCCAATACACTGATGAAAAGAACAATGGCAAGAAGAGTTTTCTTATGATAGTATAACCGACTTCATGGGCCACGTAAAACGGAAAATATGCGTCTATGAATGATCCACTTACGTTCTTGTGCGGGAATGGTGCTGCTGGTTTGTCACACTTGAGAAAATTGCACAGTGGCTCCCATCCTTGTCGTACGTTGTAAACCTTGTTGTGTGAACGGTAGATTTCTTTCAGTGCTTTTCAATTGCATTTACAGTTCAATTTCTGTACTCGACTCAAAGTCGGCAGGTTTCTTCTCCACGACAATGTTGTGACATTCTTGTATATGATAGGAAGTAATATTCGGTACAATCGTACACGGAAGAACCCAACATTTTTAGGGCTTTGATCAGTGATTTTGTACCGGTTTTGCTAAGTCCTGCACAAATAATCTTCATTGTGAGTATATGAGGGCCTCCTTCAGCCTATCTTGTGGTAGCCCGACTGACCGTATTGTTTAGAAACAAACCCGTTTTAAACGAGACACGAAATAGAAGCTTTTGTCTCAAATAACCAACCATGTAACTATTTATTATAATCCTGTTATCGTTCAGTCACAACACCATCCTGTTGATTATCAATGTCGCCCCCAATTGATGAAAACTGGTGAAGTACCCACTTTTTGTTGAAACAGATAACCGTTTAGACTATATGCTAAATTCTTTTTCGCAATTAAGTGGCTCATTAGGCCGGCGCTTATCTCCGGATGAGAGTCATTGACTCTGAGGGCTAATTGTTGCCTAAGAAGATACTGGCTTTTCCATTACCCTCCGTATCTGTATAACCCTGACAGTGGTACTCCTTTATCCTGTGACTTTTTTGTCAACTGCGCGTTATTGTGCCAATAAATTGCTGATGAAACTGGTTTATATTTACGTACCTATTTATTTCGATATAAATTTTTTAGAATTTCTGTTTTTCTACTACAGGCTTTTTAGCTTGTTTAGAGGTCACATACTCGGCTCTCTATCACGTCGTTGCCATACACGTGAATGAACACGAATGCGATTTTAAGAAAAATATTAGCACAACGAAAATTCATTTGCATTTCATACTTCAGTTATTTTCAATGATTCATTATTGCAATTATATTTACATTCAATGACAACGCTGCCTCAGAATCAACAAAGTCATTTAAAATATCACATGCCGCTTAAAGCTCAGCTGGCAAGTATGGTGAGGCATACACTGGTTTTGTCATAAAATTTTAAATTAAATGATGCGACATTAATTTAAATAACGCAACTGATATAAATTTACCGCTTGACAACTATGATTTTGGCGAAATACTTAACAAGCAAATGCATTGTTATTTAAAATAATGATTGAAACATACAATATACTTGCTCTTACTTTTTCAGCAACAGAAATGCCTTCATTAGAATCCAAAATGGCGGTTTTCTCTTCACTAGTGTAGTTTGGTCTTGTTGTAGCTCATTTGATTCCACGCTGGCAGGTTCATTTAATTGCACACTGGCGAATTCATTTGAATGTTTCACTAGTTTGATTTGACATTACTTTGAGTTCGCGGGACAACCCGAATTAAACTATAAAGACATAGCTTGTTTTGTCTGAGTAACTCTAATCAGTATTTCAGAAAATAGTAAGCCAATACACTGATGAATAGAACAATAGCTGAAAACACAAGAAGAGTTTCTCTTATGATAGTATCACCGACTTCATGGGCCACGTAAAACGGAAGATATGTATCTGTGAATGATCCACCTACGTTCTCACGCGGGAATGGTGCTGTTGGTTTGTTACACTTGAGAAAATTGCACAGTGGCTCCCATCCTTGTCGTACGTTGTAAACCAGAAGTTGATCAGCAGGAATGTTTTCTTTCACCTCCTTGTTGTGTGAACGGTAGATTTCCTTCAGCGCTTTTTCATCTCCAAGATACCCTGGCTTCGCGTTGTACTGCAAATTCCATACTTCCGTAATTACATTACCAACCATTTGAGAGGTTGGCGAAACGCTCACAGCCAGCCAAAGCGGTCGATTAGAACAATGCTTGTAGAATCGCCTTAAATGGTTAACGTAGCTCTTCAACCACACATCTTCGTTGTCTCTTTCCGTTAAAATGACCTTTGCGTCTGGGAAAGCTTCGAAGATTTCACGATAAAAGTGGCTGCACGGTGTATCAACAACTGCGTCAACGTTGCTGTACATCGACACAAAGTCGGCAGGTTTCTTCTCCACGACTATGTTGTGCCATTCCTGTATATGGTAAGAGAAAGATTCGGTACAATCGTACACGGAAAAACCTAACCTTCTTAGGGCTTTGGTCAATGATTTTGTGCCGGTTTTGCTAAGTCCTGCACAAATAATCTTCATTTTGAGTATATGAGGGTGTCGTTATGGCTTGAACTAATATAATATAATACGGCTACAATTTTCCTTCAAAATCAGCGGCGAAAATCAAACACAATAAATCACCTCTGCCGGCAACGTCGAAGCACATGTTTGTTACCATGCCACTCACGGTCGCACACGAAGTTGAGGCATTTTTGGTAGTCAACAGACTAAATTCACAGGAGTTTAGCTTCACAGTAAGCCCATACTCTGGATTTGTGATCATTTAAAATGGCGTCGGGCGAATCATAAGAGAATATAAGGGAATTCTATCGAAATTCGTTACAGACAGAATGTGTTGAGATAAAGAAATTTTACTTACCCTGTGTGCTGTTTGTGTCTTTATTAGTTTATAGCCGCGATTTCGGCGCATTTTGACAACTTTTGCTCCCGGTTCCTTCACGGTGAAAAAGAGGACAAGGATGGAAAAACAAGCGGCCCGCCGAGCCAACCGCCTCTCAAATCGGTAGAATTTTTCCATCGTATTTGAATCCCCTCGCCTCCTGACTTCTCTTAGCCACGAACAGATGCATATACTATAGAATGATGCAATAAAATTCTGCAGAACCCTTCTTACGGCAAACAAAAAACAGTGCGAATCCCCAGCAAGCCTGTTGTGTGGGGCGATGGAGTGTTTGACGTCTGAGCTTCTTTGGAAGTCTCTTGAACTGATAGATCAATAGGACTTTGAATAGGAGTCGAACTTGCTGTTGACCTATGGTGCTCTTGTGGCAGGGTGCGTGGCGTCAGTTGATCTATGTGACGCCGAACTATCTGACTGGGGTGAAAGTTGGGTCGAATCTCATACATTGCGTTGCCGCGCTGGGAAATCACCCTTCCTTTGGCCCATTTATCGCTGGATGATGTGAAATCTCTGAACCACACTTCTTGGTTCTCTCGAAAGGTGCGGGATGGTCGAAAAACGCCTGAAGTCGGATGGTGAGGTCTTGCATTGTATGGCAATAGCAAATCCATTCTTGTGCGGAGCTTTCTGCCAAACATGAGCTTAGCTGGAGATTGCTGCGTCGTTGCATGTGAGGTATTGCGGTACTGTAGAAGGAAGTTTGCTATGCGTTGAGATGGTGACCCCTGTCCAGCTCGGTATGCTAATTAAAACGTCTCGATAGTTCTTGCCGCCTGCCCATTGCTTCCTGGGTGATAGGGTCCTGTGGTGGTGTGTCTTATCCCAATGCTTCTTGTAAATTTTGCGAACTCAGCTGATGTCAACTGTTGGCCGTTGTCACTGGCTATACGGATGGGGAGACCAAATTGAACAGAGAGACTACGAAGCGCATCGATGGTTGCCGCTGTTGTAATTGTGCGCATGGGTGCTATTTCGATTCATTTCGAGTAGGCGTCTGTAACAACAAGAAAGTACATATTGTTCATTGAGCCGGCAAAATCAATGTGTACTCTTTCCCACGGTGCTTGAGGATAGATCCAGGGGTGGTATTGAAAGGGTGGTGCGTTGCGTGTGGTATTGCACGGCTTATAGCTTTTGGCCAGACTTTCGATATCTCTGTCGATTCCGGGCCACCATATGTGATTTCTTGCAATCTCCTTCATCCTAACTATCCCAAGGTGTCCTTTGTGTAATTCCTTAAGGACATGTTGTCTGAGGGCCTTGGGAACTACAACACGTTGCCCACGCATTATGCAACCGTCTAAAAGAGAGGGTTCGGGCGCGCAAACTAGGTATGGCTTGGCGTTGTCCTCAGTCTTGCGTGGGAAACCATGTGAAATGAAACCGTAGATGTCTTGAAGAAGAGGATCTGAGTGGGTGTGTTTATTAATGTCTTCCGATGTGACAGGTAGTGGATCTAATTGTTCTAACTGATACACGTCGGCGAAGTCAATGCTCTGCGCTGATGGTGTGTGCTGTTGTGGAAATCGTGATAAAGCATCTGCATGTGAGTGTTCTTGGGATGCTCGGTAAAGGATGTCGTAAGAATATGCAGACAGCTTCATCGCTCATCACTGCATTCTCATGGCGGCTATCGGTGGAGTTCCCTTTTTTGAACCTAGTATAGCAGTAATTATAAGGGGTTGGTGGTCTGTACGCAGAGTGAAATGTCTTCCATAAAGGTATACATGAAATCTTGTTACGCCGAACACTATTGAGAGTGCTTCCTTGACAATCTGAGCATAATTTTGCTCGCTCTTGCTCAGTGTTCTTGAGGCGAAAGCAATAGGACATTCCGTTCCATCAGCTAGGCGGTGGGAAAATATGGCTCCGTGCGGATGCATCACAATCGAGGGTAATGAGCATATCTGGATTGTACGGTATGAGTACACTCTCTACTCTGATCATGGATTTAACTTTGTCAAAAGCCGCTTGCCATCCTGCGGTCCAAGACCATTTCACTTCCTTCTTGAGCAATCGATGTGGCGGATGAAGAACCTCTGATAGGTTTGGTAAGAACTTCTGGTAGTAGTTTACCAGACCTAAAAAGGCGCGGAGTTGCAATATGTCTTGGGGGGGGGGATGGTGCGGTCTTGATTACCTCTACTTTATTGATGAATCCCGTCTTTGGCAATCATATGACCGAGGTACTGTAGAGATGGTTTCATGAATTCACATTTCTCACGCTGTACCGTAAGACCGTTGTCTTGCAAGCGTTGTAGTACTTCTGCGAGATTGGTGATGTGTTGACTTTGGTCTTTTCCGGTGATTAGGATATCGTCCTGGTAGCAAAGTACGTGCGGAAGATCTTTAAATATACAATCCAATTGCCTCTGAAAAATGGCCGCTGACGAAGAGACGCCGAACGGATGCCGATTGTAGGCGTACAAC
Organism: Hydrozoanthus sils; assembly: GCA_027575215.2. Lineage (NCBI taxonomy): Eukaryota > Metazoa > Cnidaria > Anthozoa > Zoantharia > Hydrozoanthidae > Hydrozoanthus > Hydrozoanthus sils. Next base: position 6,536 of record JAOBRD020806512.1, read on the forward strand.
CCCTTGTGTGTGGTGAGGGTCGTATATTTCTTTGATGAGTCATGTATTGGAATTTGGGAGTAAGCCTTTGCCAAATCTAACTTCGAGAATATAGTTCCACCATTCATCTTTTCTTGGAGGTCGTCTAAAGTGGGAAGGGGATAGGTGTCGGCTACAAGTTCCAGGTTGATTGTAACCTTGTAATCGCCGCATAGTCGCACACCTCCAGACTTCTTGACTACTGGAAAGATTGGGGTTGCCCATTCACTATTGGGGACGGGAGAGATGATACCTTGTTTCTCTAAGTCATCTAATTCGGCTTCAACTTTCGGTCCGATGGCGAAAGGTACCGTACGGTGCTTATGGTGAACTGGCGCCACGCCTTCGCGCATGTGTAGTTGGGCAGAGTAACCCTTTAGGCAGCCTAGCTTGTCACTGAAAACGTTACCACGATACTTGTCAAGCAGCGCTTCAAATGCTGTATCTTTTGTATGCACTGTTCTGATGGACGGCCAGTCAAGCGTGAAGAGTTGGAGCCAAGAGCGACCAAATAGTGCTACTCTTGGTCCGTCTACCACATACATCTGAGCTTCATGACATTCTTCCTCGGGCGTGATCGGTCTTGCCGCAGCTCATACATTTTTTTGATTTGTCAATTTTGAAAACTTTTGTTTGCTGAGTAGATTCGTCTATGAGAGGCTCTGGGGAGGGATGGTTATGAAAAGCATTTGCGTCTTTGGTGGCTTGTTCCATGGCAGTGGCAATTTTAATGGCCTTTTCAAGGGTGAGGTCCTTCTCGCATAAAAGTTTCTTTTGAATGGATTCATTTGCTAGGCCACAAACAAAACGATCGCAGAGGGCCTGGGTTGAAAAGCCACCAAAATTACAATGCTCCATCATTTTTTTAATTCAGCTATAAATGAGTTTATGCTTTCGTTATGTGCTTGACAATGCTGATGAAATTTATATCTTTCTGCTATTTCAAGAGGTGCTGGGGATAAATGATTTTGTAATAACTGGATTATTTCCTTGTAGCTTTTCTCGTTGGTTTTCTGGGGCGATGCCAAACCTCGGCAAATTGTATGTTTTTGGGCCTGTTAGGCTAAGTAGTAAAGCCTTTTTCTTGTCGGTTTTTACTTCATTTGCAATAAAAAAAGTTCTAGCCTTTCAACATAGCATGTAAAAGTTTCTGTGTTCTCATCGTAAGGCTGCATTGAGCCGATCAATCCGCCGGTGCCCATGTTAAACTATGTCTATTCTTGCTCTTGGAAAGGAAATGACCTGGAATTGTACTTACGTTTACTGTCTCTGAAATTTCTTCTTTCTCATCGCCAATTGTTATGTATGTCTGTGGTTTTAATAGCTTCTAGAATCGATCGGTATATTTAACACACCTTAGAATGTTTGAACGTTCGACATACGTCGGGCCATTGCTTGGTAACCTGATCTGCATAGGTAGCCCAACACAACAAGACTGATTGAATAAATCCACTTTGCCTTTGTTGTTAGACACAAAACGTTGGCTGTCTCTCAGAAAGCAGAGCAAAACGTTGCGTGATCAGTCGGCTATGGTCCATGTTATACGAAAGTCAACTTTTAACGCAACAACGTTGCGCGAAAAGTTGGATAGTGTAACACCACCATAGAACGGCGACTAAAACAGTAAGCCATTGATATTCGAGAAGATTTTTAACTGATTAATGAGAATAAATACTTTAGTGATTACTGAGAATCATAATAAAAATTCATGACCACTTTTTACGAATATCAGTTTCAAATGCATTTCTAGCGATTCTTGAAGCACAAATTTGCAAAGCTTTCCGGGTAAGATGACCTCGAAATCGTGCCTACGGTGCTCGCGCTTCTGTAAATGACCCCCCCCCCCCCCTCCGACTCTTCCCCTCAAAAAAATCTGAAATTTGCTTCTTAATACAGTGGCAATTTATCAAAAGAGCATAAATACAACTTGTAAAACAACAACGGCAACAAATTTTCGTCCAGGTCCTCAGACTCGTTGTCATGGTCAATACCTCATTGTCCGAGTCTCTATTGTATTGGTCAACATTGTTCATTGCAGTGGAAAGTCCCTTCAGGGGGATATGCAATGAAACTCAGTTCAAGACCATTAAATACAAGGGCCTACGATGATCGCAGTAACAGCTTATAGTTATCTATGACCTTAACCCTATTCAGACTTTTCGAGCTACTCCAAGTTTGAAACTTTGTAACTTTTAGTTTTACACAACTTTTTAAAGCACCACCAAACTTTCGGACTTTTCCTAAAAATTTCTTTGGCAATATATTGGTGTTAGCGACTTTGAGTCGAGTATTTGTGAGTTGCCATGGTAACATGTAGGATTTTGATTAATAGTGTTTCAAATGTTTTCTTTTCGCAGTTTTTAGTTTAATTTATCGTAGGTTTTTTTTCCCTATTGGTATGTAAATCACATTTAGTTTAAATCATATTTTTTTCTAGTGATGTTAAATATATAATATATATGACGTCACTTAAAATATCTGAGGTCATCAATGTAATTTTTTTTACTTGATTTATTTTCCAAAGGCCGATTTGTGCAGTGTTTGCAACATTTTTTTATTAGAAAGAAAATTTAATTGAAACTTGACTCAGAAAGAATCGAAAAACGGCAGGCAGCTGACAACACTTTTTTAGTTTTGATCTTTTCATTTTGAACCAAATCGTTAAAAAAGAAAAACACCATTGACTTTATTACTTTTGACTAATATTAACAAATGTGAAAAATCGTGATTTTCATATGATGTGACGTCATTATGGTGTCATACAAGAACAATAAATACGTTAATCGAATTAGCTAGACATTTTTCATCTAAAGTCCGAGTTTCACAACAATAACAATTACAGATACAAAGTTACTAAGAGAGGAGGGGGGGGGGGGCTTCGAAAGTCCCTTCCCCGAGTTATAGGAACTCCGAAAAAGCCCAGTCTGAATAGGTTTAATCACTGCTGGGCTGAGGATCGTTTAAAGAATTAGCTGGCTACTGAGAACCGTCCAAAACGGAGCTGATTACTGAGATCTGGGTACCCCCAATCACACTCTCTCGAAAGGGGATAGCATCTAGCTTGAGCCCGCGAACAATGGCAAGATTAGTATGCATTTTCTTTAATCGAACGCAATTAGGCAAAGACTACTAGAAGTATTCAAAGATTAGTGAAAAGCGTTCGACTGACACCGACGTATTTTTAATCATGAGCTCTGCTCGTCGCATTGAACGGTGGTTATTATTGTAAATCTAATATAAAGACAAATCAATCCGCCATTCAGCTGCGATAGTGTACTTTATTTGCCAAAGGCCTTTCGGCTCACGCCCTCCTCAGTGACAAGTAAACTACAGAGAAGCAAAGACAGCACTGGCCCAAAGTATAAAATAACCTCAGCGAATCTTGCGCGCTGACTGGTCGAGAGCCGCAAAAAACCGTGTTCTGTAAGAGAGTACACGGCACACTTTTGAAAGTGTCACACAACAGTGAATCCGCTGCCATATTTATTGCTTGCAAATAACCATTTTTTTTATTGTAGAAAACATATTAGCTAGTGACAACACACAAAATTATGTAATTCAAATCCGATAACAAACAAAGATAAGCCTATTAAGGTATTAAGTTACTAATGGCCATAATTTTTACCAAATCAGTTCAGTAATGAATCAAGAGCTTTACTCCAGCACTTATATATCTGTGATGTTATGGAGACACGGCTACACACTGTGTACGTGCGTTCAGTGACTGAAGAAGAATGCTGTATTTTCCTGACCATAAGGCGCTTTTTATTCTATTTATTTTTATTAAATTGATTCTTGCTTTTTTTGATAAGCTGCCTTGTGCTTTGCTTATGTACTGTCCCTGCTTTTGTTTGCCTCAGTGTGCTTGTTTTCGCTTATTCTTACATAAAAATACTAAAACTAAGATACATCTGTACGCCCTATAAATATTTTTTCCCTTTCTAATAGTTGAGGAGATCATAACCCAAATAAGCCCTATGGTTTCTTTATGAACCTCCTGGCCTTGTGTTTCTCTTCATTGATATATGTATGCATCTAAGTGTAGATCCGTTTTTTGTATTATGTTATATTTATAAAATAATTATATCTTTAGTAAACATATATATGTTACACAGGCAAAAATAATAAACTGAAACTGAAACTATTGAAACAATCTAATCGGCAAAGGATAGTAGCAAACATTACCTTCATTTGAATCCAGAATGGTGGCTTTCTTATTTTCATCTCTTCACTAGTAGTTTTGTCCTATTGTAGTTCACTTGATTTCACGCCGGCAAGTTCATTTGATTCCATTCTGGCAAGTTCATTTGACTGCACCCTGGCAAGTTCATTTTGATTGCTTTACTAGTTTCTCATTGTTCCCTTGGTTTTTATATTTAGTTCGCGAAACGACCCGAACTGAAATGTATGATCATTACCTTCTTTTATAGAGGGTCTATCACTAACACTATGTATACGTTTGCACGTGATTCCTAGCGTAGGAATCTCGTTATGCAACCGGTATTGTGGAATTTCTTCTTCTTTGCACGATCGAGGAAGAAAATACTGAGTCCAGACTGCTTGAGCTGACGCCGCAAGGAATTGGGGGATCGAAATTTTTTCGTGCCGACCACGACGGAAAACACAGTCCAAATCTTCGTCTAGACTTACCACAGGAAGTCCAGTGAAAACTAAACTACAAAGACAAAGATTTTGTTGTCGTAGTAACTCTAATCAGTATTTTAGAAAATAGTAAGCCAATTTGCTGATGAATAGAACAATGGCTGAAGACACAAGAAGAGTTTCTCTTATGATAGTATCACCGACTTCATGGGCCACGTAAAACGGTAGATATGTATCTGTGAATGTTCCACCTACGTTCTCGTGCGGGAATGGTGCTGTTGGCTTGTCACACTTCAGAAAATCGCATAGTGGCTCCCATCTTTGTCGAGGAATGCTTGTAGTATCGCTTTAAATGGTTAGCGTAACTCTTTAACCACACATCTTCGTTGTCTCTCTCGATTAAAATGATCTTTGCGTCAGGGAAAGCTTTAAAGGTTTCGCGATAAAAAGGCTGCATGGTGTATCGACAACTGCGTCGACGTTGCTGTACATCGACACAAAGTCGGCATGTTTCTTCTCCACGACAACGTTGTGCCATTCTTGTATATGATAGGAGTAAAATTTGGGGCAACCCTAATATTCCTAGAACTTTGGTCAATGATCTTGTGCCGATTTGACAAAGTCCTGCGCAAATAATCTTCATTGTGAGTATATGCATGAGTGCGTCCTTCAGCCTATCTTGTTATATATTTCGACTACAGTTATTCTAGGGACTGGTTATGAAAGCCGGCAAACCTCAAAAGGGAAATACAAAGATAGTGCAAAGATGCTTTGTTGTAGGTTGAACCAACCGCGACCTTGCACATTCTTTGTTTCAGGTGTTAGTGAGAATGTTTTGACTGGCTATCTGTTGATTTGCATCTCAAATTCTCTTGTAGTTTGTGCACCTTAAGGGCTAGTAAACAAAAGAAAACGAAGAACAAAGAGCTACAAAAATGGTTTCATAACCAGTCCCTAGATTAACTATGTTTCGACTGACCGTACTGTTTACAAAGAAACCTTTTCAACGGGAAACTTTTGTTTAAAAATCACAAGACAAGATACAGAGTACCGAATACCTGTCGAGCATGCAAAGGCGTACGTGACTTTCCGTCTCATTGTAAACGAAAACCGCGGACTAACCTTTCGGAAACGAGAGTTGGGATCACTCACAACAATAGCTCGGTCATAAAGTGTGAAATCTATTGAGCTTAGAAAGCGCAAACATAACATTTGGCATTCTGTGGTACACTCAGTATGACGCCATTGTTCATATTTGCCTCATTATTCTAGTAATACAAAGTGAATAATCATAAAGTTTTAGCTTGAAACACAGAATACTTTGAGAGAAACGAGACTTCGAGAGTTATTTTAAAATTCACAAAGATTGTATGGCTGGGTTGCAAGAGTTGCCTCAATTCCATACAATTACTGTAAAACTTGAAGTTTTAAGAATCTCATTATTTCTGCGCCGGAAAGTATCCAATGTATCTGGCCCCCTCCCCCGCCCTTCCAATCTATAGGTATGACAAGCAAAGAGAAAGTGATATGGAGTAAATTCTTACACTTATTTATATTACATCCACTAATATCATATCAGGGGATGGGAAGAGATATAACAAGTTTTAGTATAGCTTCTTACGCGCGCTCTGAGTGGTTCCTGAAATAGTAAAATATCCAAGCATATTTACTGTTTTAAGAAAGCTGTCAAAAGGGCTATTCGTTTCGCGACAATCTCGGAAGAGGGAATTCACGAAACAAACGATTCAGCCATTCCCTTTAAACACAAATAAGGACCACTAAATTTGGGATGTATGTATTTGCAAGTAGGATGAAAGTTGTTTAATTTAACCCCGAATTTCAAGAAAAAGTACAAAAATTAAAGTGAGCGCGGGCTTTTCTTACTTGCGTTTGAAAATTTTATATTGAGAAATTTGGTTCAAACTTGACATTTACCATCTCTCACTTGAATTTATTCAACTGATTTGACATATACTAAAACCATTATCCCCCTCACTTTTATCTCGCTTCTTCGCGTCTCGGTAAATATCCACCATTAGCTACACAGGGCGAAATAGCAAATTTAGTAGAAATTTAAAGGTTACTAAAGCCCTTAAATCTGTACTAATGACTTTAAGGATTTCCTTAAATACTCTTAAAGATCATTAGAGATTTAAGTTGCATTTAAGTTAAGTGTAAGTGATCTTTAATGGTTATATATTTAGTTACATTTAAGGGTAAAATGAAAGACCGATTAAACAGTTACCAGATTTAATGATAATTTTAAAGTTAACTTATCGTCCGCGTAAAGATAAGTCGATATTACTGTAGCGTAGCTTAT
>JAOBRD020806617.1:0-13473 GCA_027575215.2 Hydrozoanthus sils
GGGGAAGGGGTGAGGGGGGGCGAGGCTGGTACTACAACCGTCATTGTCACTGTCACAGTTACTGTACTCTCCATTTTCAAACTTAATAAATAGCACTTTCGGCATTCGACTACGGTACCACATACAGCGGATTTGCCTTCGCCTTTAATCAAAAAGGAGTTGACCTAATAAATCTTGTTCCACATACTGATTAATAATGAACATGCCAAACTGCCGTGCGTTTGGTGGTGATATAATACAGTGCCTTAAATTTCCGAAACTTCATTTAGTCTTGAAATACAAACTGTTGTAAAAAGTATATCGAGGAGTAAGGCGTACTCTTGCCACTTATTTGGAGCAGGTGAAAAGCTATTACAAAACACAAGTTGCTACTTAGACACAGTTGTATCTAATTGTTTACTTTAGTTTATGGTTAACATGTGACTTGGTTACTGTGCATGTGCTACTGTTTGCGTTGATTTCATTTGTTGTATGCACTGTTGCTTCTGGGCCACCGTTATTTTGTCATTGGTATCTTTATAATTCTAAGAGCTTTTCCAAAACTTCTATTTGACTATAAATGGATAAAAGTGCTCACCTAAGCATTTTAAAGCCCCGAAATAATCCATTTAGTGCGAATAAAAGCATACGACGACGATTTATGACGTCACATTATTTGAAAGAGCTCACAGCTGTTCTGTTGTAGCGTTTTCGGCGAACTAGTGAGTTTTTGCTTAAACACTGGGCCACCAGCCACGTAAACTTCGCCATGATCATTTGACCCGAGAAAGTGAGATTGATCTCCTCGCTTTCAAATCATGTAACATCACATATGTCTAATGAGCTTAAAAAGTTTCGCAGCTTTGGCGCTAAGATAGGCATTTTGTCTTCATAAATTCGCCGCAAAATCAATTTCAAAAATTGTTTAAATAGAAACTCTAATCTCTAGATATTTTAAATTAGTTTGAAGATTTCACTTAAGTAGCATTTTGATGCTCAATCCTTTTTATAAGTATTACCCTATTACCTAATTAGAACTCAAATCAATCAGCTACTTAAAATTTTAAAAAAAATGTACTGTTTAAGGGTAAACTAGAAACACATACATGCAATCGAACACATGAATAACTGAAATGTCAGCTACTAAACTTTTTCAAATCATTGTTTTGTATCAGGCTATAATCAACTATATATATAGCTGTGAATATTATCTTTAATGCTAAAATGCTAACACAGCAAATCACCAAACCCGAATCTTCAAACATATTTAGTGGTGTTACTAAAAATGAACCACTGATCATTCACATTACAAGACTATAGTATTTATGTAATGTCAATTGAAATGAAACGCTAAGTGATTTCAGGTTAGGTAAATTATCCGCTCTCAGTGTCAGTGTTCCTTTGTGCTCCAAAACCATTTATTTGCGCAGGAAGTCAAGATAAACTGTTTCTCTATTTCCACTTGTCTTGTCAATAGCAACGGCTTTTATTTCAGTGCCACCAAAGTAAACAGAAAGGTCGATAAGTCGTTCTTTTCCCTTCCATATATCAGGGGAGGAAACTCGAACCTTTCCAATCGACGGGCCAACCTCTGGGTCAGTGGTGTATTGTGGGTTTGTTGTACTGGACGTGTAGAACTCAAAACAAACTGCATTCTGTGTGCATTTTAACGGTCGACGGTTAAGAAAATGCCTTGCTTCGTCGACTTTCACGGTCTCTCCTTCTTTAACAACGACAACAAGGCAATCTTTGCATTTTGTGATTCCTTCTATTACCTCGAGTTTAGAAGGAGGGTCGACTGATTCTCTAAAGGAGCGGTATGTTCTAAAACAGTAGGTTGTGGACATCATCCGAGACTGAAAGATATGCGGTCGAAGGCCATACATGACTGCGCCCTGTAAAACTGCGATGCTGGCATAATTTGGTATCAATACCCGGTAATTATTTTGGAATTTTTTTCGAATCGCATCCTGCAGAAGTACTGATTCAGCAAAACCACCAACCAGGAAGAAAAACTTAGCCTTTCTCAGAGCTGGATTGACCAGCAGCGATTGGAGGTGAAACTCAATTCCCTGTAAAATCGGTGCAAAGAGTTGCTTCATAACTTCCGGGAAAATACAAAGGTACTCACTGTTGAGGACTTTTACTTCCTGGAGCTTGTAGTGCCTGGCAATAGCGATGTTTGGGTCAGCGTAACCGCAGTTAAACAGACAGGTTACAAAACTTCGGGGCAGGCGTATGCGAGTGACACTGCCTTCAAATGCCCTTTTTCCTCGTTTCTTCATCTCGAACTCGTTCATTAAGTTTATCCAGTCGACGGGATGCCTGTTGCAGAAGGTATCTACAAAATGATTCCCAAACAGTTTTTTAGGAGGTTGATGAACTCTTGATCGACATTTATGCCGCAATAAGGTCCGCCGGTTACTTGGTGAATCTCTTTTATGTTACCACCTTCCATAACTTCGTGTGCTGTTACATCCAAAGTACCACCTAAAGATAAGAATATTTCATTTTGTAAAGAAAATAGCATCAGTGGTCGCCGTGCTGTAAAGTGACAGCATTAGAAAATATACCTTTACCTTCCCGATTATGGAAGATGTATCAGTCATGAACCATGTTCCCATCATATAGCAAACAACAATTCTTAACGATTTTAGGTAATCTATGACCGCACAACACCTGGGCAAAACCCTGCTCCTGTGTAGATTTTTTTTTTTTTTTTCAGTGCCAGTGGATTTTTCAAACTCCCCTAAATAAAGCCTAGGCCAACTATCCACGAACGGTGTGGCAAAAGAAGGCTGAACAATTGTTCAACCCTCTTCAAGGAGGCAACGATTGCGGGCTTCGCGCTTGGCAGCTAGATTGATCTCCAACTGAGCCAAGCTTTCACAAAACTTTAGTTATTATAATAAAAGTAGGTCAAAGAGAAGTTACAGCGTTTAGAAATAGGGATTACACCAGGTACATAAGAGCTCTGATAGGATAGTCAAGTTTTATAAAAGTGGCAAACTTTTTCTTATAAATTTGCTTCTTGGTAATAGGATAAGCTTTAAATATAGATCTATTTTCCATCTATAATTATAGTTTAAAGAAATGCTAATTGAAAAGAAACAAAACTTTTTTGACAACAATCAGTTTTGTCAATTTTTAAGCATGAACCTTGTCGTTAGCTGTAGGCATTTTGCAGCTTAAATGATGATTTACCTCCAATATCTATCACAAGGTATTTGGACCCCGGAGCCGCAAACACATCCGATACGGCTGACTCTCCAGTCTCAGACAGAAATTCTCTCATCTTTTTTCTTCTACAATACACCGAGGCCGCTTCCGGTTCAAGGGCGATGATAAGCTGTTCGGGATCATCCTCTGAAGCTATTCCTGCCTTGAAAGTTTCGAGAAACATGTGTTTTTAGAAAGCTTGTCTTTGTTTTAAAAATACGACGTTGCTTCAGAACTGACACAGTAGCAAACAAAGCAACAAGACAAGAAAGCTAAATACTTTCAACAACAAGGATTTTTCATTAATTATCATTAATGACTTTTAAGCTTGTTTAAAAATCAGTTAATCACTCATTTATTTATCTCATCTATTTCGATTGGTTATTTACTGCTTGTTTTTAACGTTAACAGTTGAGAAGTTTTTGTTCGCCTTCTGATCTATCTATCTAGTACTACATAGGCGAGCAGTACTAGATAGGTAGATCGTAGAACACTGCTGAAGCGACCTTTAGAGCGTTTTCACGCCATCCCTAGAGACGCCAAAGACAAAATACAAAGCGGCCATGTTGGTGCTCTAAACAAAAGAAATCATCAAAATTCTTTTATCCAAGGGCATCAACATGGCCGCTGTGACTCAAGGGAAAACGCGCTATAGTTGATACTCTAAGACGTATATTTCATCACGCACAATTTAACTCTCCCTCGTACTTGATCTTAATAAGCATGTAATTAGCAATGGATGGGTAGTCAGTATCAAGTCAATTTTAAGATCTTGAAGTACTTAATTAAAAAGAAGCAGCACGTCCACAGTATTTTTTTTAGTATACCTCATAAGCTGCTTCTCGCATGAACTGTTTTGCCGCTGGCTTCCAGATTGCAGGCACTGTCAGCACCCACTGGATATCACTTGCGCTATACTGATTGTCCCCAGTCCTTTCTTGGATAATGCCGATAGCCAAGTCTTTCAAGTACTTCATTGAGTGGGCAAATACTGTTAGAGCTTTCATCTTTTTTCCATTCTTAGTAGTTAGAGTCGACTCCCTGTTCAGTGTCTTGATTACAAACAAAGCAAATTGTTGTTAAGTTTTCAGTTTCAACAGTAGTATTTTTGAGAGGAGATGACACTGGTTACTAGATTAGCTCAAGACCAAAATTAATTATTTCAAAATTTCCCCAGAATCTTATAAAGTTTTTTTAAGCAGGGTTTATGCAGAGCTCCATGAAACGATACAAATACATTCTGCAATGGAGGAGATATATAATTAACATACTGTTGACTTCTTTGTGTTGCGTACAGTTCTATTATAGAGAACACCGAGACTAATACCTCACTGAACGCTTTGTTACCAATATAATACCAATCACAATTTATGTATCGGAAAATAGATCACGTGGTTATATAGCTGATTACATATGTATTCATCATATTTAGCAGTTACTTTTTAATCATTTAATGAAACAGTGTAATAACTGTTAAAATATATGAAGGTAAGAAGATATATAAATAAAAGGAAAAACAACACAAAAGGAACTAGAGACAAAGGGTGATTTAGAAAAATAATCACAAAATACCCAAGTAACCAGTTACCGATGATCCATGTAATGTCATTTTAAATCTCTCGAATTAAAAGTACTGGTGAATATCCTCTTCTTCCAAAGCTGCGTAGTTTTCCTTCGCTTCATACCCAAAGGGTCAAAATCTCCGTTTGGTTTCAGCAACAGACAAGTTGGTGCCTTGGGAGTGCTGAATCCCTGATCGTTTCCCCAGTAACGGTTCATATGAATACCTCCCTCTCCACCCTCCTGTTTGAAAGCAAAGGCAAATCCACTGTAGGTTGTCCCGAAATCGATGGCAACTACAGCGATGTAACTTGTCTTGGGTCTGAGGAACAAGTCCTGCATCGAAGACGATAAAGCTGGCCGAATGAAAAAAACGTGTTTGTTAAAATGGATATTTAAGTATAATATGTCCTAACTCTTAATTTTTTTCTATTATCTTTGTTTCATATGGTCATGCAGTTCTTTTCACAAAACTTAAATGTGACACAGTATTCGACACCAAGTCAGTGTTTACTAGTTCGAGGAAAAATGGTACCTACAGTAAAAAAAATGACAATATCAACTGTGCTTATTGTTTATTAAAAAGCGGAAGCGTCCATGGACAGATATTAAAGTCATTGTTATTCTTTTGTCTTGATACCCAAATGGAAACTAAATATTTTGCTATTGATGCATGATATGAATACAATCAACATTAAATGGTTCGTAAAAATCTTGCAATGACTTTTGATTTTTTCTGAGAGCAAAGATACTGATGTGTTTGTGAAATATCGATGATTCACTAACTTTCCTTGTTCGCGTTTAATTTGCTACTTCATTTTGCTAGCTTATCTTATTGCTTTAAAATCTTAAATCAAAACTAACACGTTCATGAAAATCTTGTCAGGTAAATCTGCATTTTTGTTTTCATTTTATGCTTCTTATGCCGCAACCCCCCTTTTGCCATGGAACGAAAATGACTGTTGCTAAAGGGTTTCTAAATTTCATAAAATTTGTCGTTTCTGTTTAACCTTAAGCGTCAACTTCTCTTAGTTTGTTTCAAGTGTCAGCTAGTTTGTTTATGCAGTCTACATTTCCCTCGCAAATATCAATGGCGAACCCATTTATGAAACACTTACCATTCATGGTATCTCTAGTTATCGCTAGTGAGTTTTCGATTATATCTTGATGTTGGGCTTTAAGGTAGCTGCTTTCTGTTGTATGTTGTATTGAGATATTTTTATCAGGCTCGATCTCTTTCCAGGAACGCGCGCATATTTTATATATTAGGGTTTTCCCCGAATTTTTCTGCTCCTACGATCACGCCAGTATTGATAAAGTACTAGATTACAACCCCCTGGTGAACGTTTTTACAGCTTTATTATATGCGAAAATAAAACCAAACCTTATCGCAACTCCTGGATGTTACAACGTGGACACTAATCTGACTTTGTAGCTCATTTTTTATGTCACGTGTACTATTGTGTTACGGAAACGTGTACTGTTGTTTACAAAGTGACAATAATTATTTGAATATCTAATTTCATTTTCCTTGAAGAATTTCATGGTTCATTAATAAGGGACTTTTCCTTATCTTGTGTTTCAACCACCTTTATAATGAGGTTATTTCAGGCATTTCCGAGAAACGTCAAATTTACGTAGAATTGAAAATTGATTTCTTAGAGTTTTGATAATTCCCAAGTTTAAAAGATATATTCTAATCAAAATCAAGAGAAACATAGAAGATGGCAACACGGAATGAGAACGTCAAAAGCTGGATTCTTTTAAACTTTGATGTAATTCGAAATCTGCCAGAAAAGTTAATCTCTTTATTTGGAGACGAGGAGATAGTGGAGCATCGAATATACAATGACGGTGAAGCAGACTTCAACATCGGGTAAGAATAGTAATAACATCTCTCACGCAAGCTTAGGATTGAACAATATAGGCTAATGGGTTTACTGGAACAACGATGGATAGCTAACAAGTATGGTCAATGTAACCGAGTAAACCAATTGGTACTTATGATTTGTTGTCCGACTGTCGGTTTAAGTTGTAATTCAGTGTACTTTCTAATTATCTTCAGGTCAGACAAAAGGAATATCGAAATACTACAGAAAGAAGTTGAACAGCTAAGAAAAAGGTGAAAGAAAGCGTTTAAGTGTTGTTGTATATGTCATTTTAAATCGATGCAAATAGTCTTTAAATGTGACGTTATTGTGACTAATAATTATATAAGTATATATTATATTTACAATACAAAATGTTAACTTGTAGCTCTAGAGTAGTGAGGAGAAGAGTACTTAGAGTTTGCTTAGCTAACATTTCTACTTTTTGCTCTAGATTGGAGCAAGAGGAAAACAGACGTAGGGAGCAAATTTCTATATTCAAAGAAGAAGCAGAAGAATTAAAAATAAGCTAAATGTTTTATCTCTTGCATACTTTGAAAAGGTGTAAAGGCTGGCAAGTATCAGACAAGGAGCTTGAGACATTCCTTAGAAACAGAACTAGCAGCTTTAAGTATCTAACTACTTATCGTGTTACACCTAAAGCAGTAGCGCTTTGTAACTTCACACAAAAAATGGGAACTCCTTCAGTTTGTCTTTTTCCACTGTTTTACAAGCAATTCCAAAACCAAAAAATTTGGTCCAAAGTGAAATACTATACATATCCGCGATCAAAGACCGTCGGTAGTTGTGGAAGTGAGTATAGTCCCCAGATGGGGACTGGGTTGGAGGAAATTATCAGCATATGACAAAGTCAAAGGGTAGAAGTAATCCTCAAGATTTAGGCGATTTAATTCAAATTTATGGATGAGCCCAACATAATACTTAGCTCTTATTCTTAATACTGTACTTGTAAGTCGGAAAAAAAATTTGCTCCAAGCATCTTGAGTGGTAGCAATTCGATCTTCAGTTTTAACCCAGAAAAGGAGGGATATGTACCCACTTTGCTTCATATATAGGGTGTCCTATTCGTCAAATTGATAATCCATCGTTGTTTTTGATACTGAAGATTGGAGAAAGAAAAACTTAAAGGCAAAGAGCGAGATGCTAGGTTCAAAGAGCTTTACGAGGCAAAGAAAGAAGAAGTTGAAGAATTGAAGTTAAGGTAAAATTGCTTTAGTCGCACCATGCTTGTAACATTATTCAAACCATAAATGGTCCTTTTTTTAAAATTATTCCTGACACTTCTAACTTCTTTAAGCAATTTTATGCTATTTAAACTTGATAACAGTAGCTGAAAAAGTGCAACACTTAATTGATTAATTGGAACTACTTTCGCACTTAACCCGCTCACCAATCTTCTTGTTTGTGTGAGCTTCGTAGATATGCAGCAATATCTGAAAGACGAGTTCAATCGGACCAGCGCAAAGTTGAAAATACACTCAGTCGTACCCGTCAGTCCCTGGTTGAGCAAGAGTACAAAGATTTTATGGATGGAAAGCTCATGGACGCTGTCGAAAAACTAACAACTGAGAGCAGTCGGCGTAGCTCTGCAAGCAACCTATCCCTTGCTGATCAAAATTTTCGCTGTCAAAGATTTGCTTGCAAAATGTTGGAGGTAAGATATCACTTTGTCATTCCCAGTCCGCCAGTTTGCTTAAAGGAAACTTTTTGCTTTGTCACATCCACAAATTTATTCTGTACCCCTTTTGAAGTGAAAACCTCTCTTAAAAGTACCAAGGGTGGCCTCCTAAGGGAGTTCTCGCTATATAGTAATAATCATACTGATAAAAGGATGTTGATGACACGACAAAGTGTGGAGATGTGTTCTTAGTGTACATCGATACCTGCCTTTAATAACAACCAGGGGGCAGTCGACGTAAATGAAGGTGTCTTGTTTTAGTACTTTTTCAAAGAAAAGAAATGCTTCACTTTTTATCTAAAACTGTATCAAACTAACAAAAAAGGATTATTGAAAACCTACAAAAAAGTTGCAAACATTTTATTTTGAATAGATTGCATACGAAGTAGTACTTAAAGTAAAGGAAAGGTTTCTCCACGATTCCTTGACAATCATGGAAAGTCTTACTCAACAAGCAATAAAACTCGGTGTCGATGGTGTAACCAACAGGAACTCTTACGTCAACAGAAAGGTCAGTTTTCCTGTCGTTGCTATTGTATAAGTGGCTGAGATTTTATCCCTTCTTTACTCTTGGATGTTTTTCGCATGAAGAAGACGAAGTTTATTTGCTGTGTTGCACCTGACGTCACAGCTGCTTATTGGTGCTTTTGAACAAAACAATTTTGGTGATTTCTTTTGTTTAGAAACCAACATGGCTGTTTCTTTTTATGTGTAATTGGCGTCTCAACTGCAACCCAAGAAAAAGGCCTTGCACCATGAAAACAATACAAAAAAGAGAAAGCAACTGTTCTGATTTAGTAACAGCAACAAACATTATTTATTGAATAAAAATGTGTATTAACAGTTTCAAAAGGGAGTCTTTTCGTTGGATTTTAAGAACAACTGGACTCGGCCAAAGCCTAGAAAGTTACAAATAGTGTTATCAAACATGAGCATTTATTAATTGATTAAACAATCTTTTAGATTCCGTTTGATGTTCCACTAAGGGCAAAAATGTCGTCGAAAATTTTAAAACCAGAAGTAGTGGAGTCTATGATGCTTATCCTCAAGGAAGATGCATGGTCTCGTGATATAAGAGATATTGTCAGGGTGAGTTTTTTTTTAGTATTATAGTGTATTTTTATCGTTCAAAGCAACTAAATTCAGAGAGGGCCAATTGTTAGTGTATGTTTTTTGATTAGATAAAAAATGTGTCCTTCGAACAGACTTCATTTGGGACAATTAGCGACGGAATCCTTGTCGATCAAATAATTGAAATTGTAGATATACTCCCATTGCTTTTGAAGTACTAAGCTTTTCCCCAAAAACTATATTTTTACAAGAATTTATCATTGTCTTATTAAGTGGAACTAGCATTCCTCCACAAAAGATTTAACAACAAAGCTAATATCATTCTTCTTTCCAGGAGGTAAAAAGTTCCCTCAGGGCTAGATACAAAGAAAATGATCCTCTTTTAAATTGTTTTGACGGTGCTATTATTTCAAAAATGGAGAAATACATTGAAGATGCAACAAGGCTGTCGTGGATCATTGTAACACAAGTTCCTCCCCTTATGTTGGAATATAAACAACGAATCTACAATCCCGAGATGCAAGTTGCGAGTGAGGTGTGCGTTAGTCGTGCAACTGGTTGTGTTGTTTCAAGACCTCTCTCCCCAGGCAATCTGGACAGCAATTCTTACTCGTATCAAGAACGAAAGCAATATGTTTTTTGTTATCTATTCCCGACTTTACTGGACGCAGATGATAGGATCATCATGAATGGAAAAGTTTCGCTAGCCCTTTAGTTAATTAGAAAGATTGTCATTTAGTAAAAATGTATTGACTTGCAATAATGGAGGATGTATAAAGGATTCAAAGGTCATGCATAATATGGCGACCAGGAGATTTACCCATAATATCTAGCGTAAAAGTCTAAATAGCACATAAAACCCCATAGTGAGAATCTGTGTACCTTAAATTGACATACACAGTCTTGTTAGTAAATGGAAGACTTTTACTAACTGTTACCTACCCAAATTTCTTTTAGCGGTTTAAGGTTCGCAATGCATTGTGGTAAAACTCGAACTTCAACCCTCGCCCTGGACAAAACATCACCATTTTCTGTTGCACGGAAAAAGAATTGCAAATCTGCTAAACGTAAAAAAAATTGGTACACAATTTATTCTTTGGATGAGCTTGCTAACCCTGACACTATGACGCCACAAACATGTGACGTTTGTGCTTCTTTATTAATAAGTTGTCTAAGATATCAAATAAAAATTTTTAAAAGTGTCTTTTTAGTATACAACAAGGTCTTTGGGGAATAGCAAACGAGTTGATCGACTGGCAAAACCATCGCTGGTTGTGAGATCGATGCTCAAAAGCAGCCAAAATGAAAGAATTACATCTTCAGGTTCTGAACTAGTGTCTTACTTATGTAGTTTCTGTTAAAAAATAACGAAGAACTCTTGTCGTGATAAATTAGTTTGTTTCGTTAAATAGGTATGTTGTTCAAAAGATCTGTTAACTTATAGCTTTAGTGCGAGTTACACTTAAGAATATTAAAGTTTATTGTACAATCGTAATAATATGTGCATGTGCTCATCTAGTTGTAGGGAAAGGCTAGATTTAACCTGAGTGAGTGCTTCCTCTATGCCTAGCATCCATGTTGTATTTCGTATTTATCACAACCCTTCCGTTTAAAATAAAAATTCAGCATCAACTCCTCTGGTTAGCCAGCTGGTAAGACGCCAAACCGCCGTGAGGGAGACTCGGGGTTCGATTCCCAGTGCCGGATGGGGACCTTCACTCAGAGTCTTAAAATAACTGAGAAGGTGCTGCCTTTGCTCTAACATCTGCAAACGGTCAGACCTTCGCGTCTTCTCAGCAAAAATTTCTTTGTGACGTACTGATGACGTCATACATAAAGTGTTTCTTTTATATTTTTGTAGATAGCTACTACAGTGAATAAAGCTGCTCTAAATGGATATGAACTGAATATCTGAATAAAAATCTACACTAGCATATTATTTAAAAACGAAACTTTACACACAGGTTGAAAAGAATGATAAAAAAATAGAAATTTGGAAAAAATACCCATAATGCATTGTTTTAGAGATTGATTGGCCTATTTGCTGTAAATCTTGAAAACAAACCTTTGACTGCTAAGTTTTGGATTAGTATACACTTTCAAAATTTTTATTGCGTTGTATCTAAGCATCAAAAACATGGTGATTTTGAAAAAGCGGAAAAGCGGCCTTTGACTTTGTGGTTACCATGGCAACAATATTAAGTGGAACACAATTTAAACATATATCAAAAGATTGCCAATAAAGTTTTAAAATTTCAGCATTGTACTGCCATGCATTTCAAAGTTATTCACAAAAATATACGTGGGGGGGGGGTGATTTTGCTCAGTTTGGCTGCCTGTTCTGCCTCCTATGTATTGAAACTCGCTCTTACTGCCGCCCTCTTCTTTTTTAATACTTTAGAGATAACAACTAAATCGATTCATTCGCTTTACTCGGTAGTGTTGTTTAAAACCCCTTCAAATGTTTTATTGTGCGTTTATTGACCTCTTAGCTGGGCTTATGATAACAATATGTTTTTTTACAATAGCTAGCGATAACCCTAAAATAGCAAAACTTGCAATTTAATGAATATAGCGCTCAATCTAAGCAAATTAGAAAAATAACTGTGACCGATTTGACATTTCTAAATGTTTCTTTTATCCAATCCGTTTGCAAAAAGAGTCTTTTATCACAATCACCTTTCTTACAAGAACTCAAGCTCGACTTTTGCAACGTTTGCACTAGGTACATCCAAGGCAGTAGCTGTGATCTCTGTCCCACCAAAATACATACTCACCTCAAATGTTCGGTCTTTTCCTTTATGAACATAAGGAGATTCGACAGTAACCTCTCCGATCTTTGCGACCCCACTCTCTGTTGTGTACATAACGTCAGTGTGATCAGAAGTGTAGAAATGGAAATCTATAGTGATGTCATTTTTGTTAAGTGGCGTGTAGTGCTCGGTCACTTTCTGGCCGACATTCACTGCTTGGCCTTCTGAAACAAAAACACAAAAGAGGTCACGGCACTTTGCTTTTCCCTCGTCGTTATAGAACATCTTGCTCTCTGGGTGTACTCCTGGGATAAAATCACTGAGATACCTCGCTCCATAGGTCACACTCATCACACGCGACGTAATTTTGAGTGGTGTTTTTCCATATTTAACAGCACCTTGAACCACTGCAATATTTGCTGACTGTGGCACCATCACCCGGTATTTCTTGGAGAATTCTCTTTTAACCTCTGATTGCAGTAGTGCTGAGTCTGCAAAGCCACCGACCAGCAAAATCAGTTCAACCTTGGAAACCTTTCGTCTTTGCAAAAGACCTTTCATGTGAGCAATGATCCCGTTCAAAACTGATTCAAAGAGCTTCTTCATAACCTTTGAGCTGAGACACAGATACTCGCCGTTGTATATCTTGACGTCAGTTGGATTGTAATGTTTCTTGATTATGGAATCAATGTCAGCTTGTCTTTCCCGCAAAAATGAAACAAAGCTGCGCGAAAGGCGAACCCTAGTTGTCTCTCCCTTTGAAGGCCTGTTGCTCCTTTTTTTCACCTCGAAGTCGTTTATGAGGGCAAGCCAATCGCCTGGAACAGTTTCTGATAGTCTTGTATTTTTTGAGGGCTGAACAACTTCATCAAGAGTTTTGTAAACTCTTCGTCAACTTCAACTTCACCAAAACGACCTCCAGTCACTTGATGCACTTCCCTCACGGTGCCGCCAACTTCAACCTCATGTACGGTGATGTCGAGTGTCCCCCCTAAAAGGCAATTTAGGATGAAAAAATTGTTTTACGTAAGAATTCATTGTGGATTTATAGTATAGTTATTTAACCCAGTTGAAAAATCGTTTTGGCCAGCTGCTGCATTCAAGATATCGCGCGTATAAAATCATTCTGAATTTCTTTGCAGTCCAAAACACTTTAAATTTTTTTTTTCATTCATGTTAACTTTTAACAGTTAATTTTTTAAAGAAAGGAAAGCGTGTCTGGCCTGCAGCACGATATGGCTAATATTTCGAAATTTCCAATGAAAAAATGAGCTAATCATAATTCATAAACCTTCTAAAATATATAGTCGTTATCACCCTAAAA
>JAOBRD020806723.1:0-13472 GCA_027575215.2 Hydrozoanthus sils
TTTAATCAAAAAAAGAGTGGAATGTAAATTTTGACCGAGCAGGCCGGGGACTGGTAACCTGTGACGTAGCAGCAGTGAGTTATGTGGTTTTTGATTAAAAAAATTCAATTCTGTTAAAAAATGTCATAAAATTTTTATTTCAAACAACTTCAAGGTAATAATTCATCGATTAAAGTTATAACAATGTGACTATTTAAGCCAGAATTGAATTTTTTGAGATAAAAAAGATTGTCTCTGCTTCATGCCTCGTGCTACGACATATGCCTCCTGCTACGTCATTATTGTACGCTTCAAGTCTAAAAAGTGTAACCGGAACGGCGAGAAAAAAGTTCATTTTCATAAATTACTGTTATTAAAGGTTTAACTTTTCATCTGGAACTTAAAAATATGCTTGATAGGGACTTTAAAGGAAATCCTGTGTTAAACAAAGAGCCTGGTATTTTTTAGGGTTATTTAACGCGAAGTTGTTTGACTGCTTCTAGTCACGTGTTAACGTGTTTTAGCAAACATGCTCACTAATAAGAAGTAAAAAGGCAAAAGTCCTTTCGCAAAGAACCGGTGCGCGTCTTATTACGCGCGCAACCTAGCTATTCAGGGAAAAAATGTCAATTTTTTAATTGGTATTTTGTAGGGTAATTTTTTGACTGATTTTAGACATTTTTTACGCTCGAAAATTTTTTACGCCGTATAAGTTTTTTAGGGTAATTGGGGACTTTTCCGACGGTCAAATGTACTCTATGTTGCAAGTGTGTGCTAACTATGTAGTGCTAAACGGCCAGTAAAATGATACTCGGGCCTCGCAGATCATAAGGAACTAAATGGTACCCGAGTGGTCCCCCAAAACTGGGATGTACTCGCAGTTAAGACAAAGCTTGAATGCTCGCGTAAACTTTTGATGTGTGTTCGCAGCGTCTTTTATAATTTGCTCGAATGCTCGATTTATTTCAAAGTAAAAATGCTCGGTCTCCATAAAAATATGGGAAAGGTCAAAACAATAGTACTTCCTAGGAACCCAATTTCGGGGGGTGGGGTATTATGTGCCGCCACCAACCACCTTTTTTCAAAAAGGCTGAATTTCTGGAGCAAATACCATGTTCAATTAAATAGATATTGATAAAGTGCTTGCACCAACACCTTTCTTGTGGAGAGAGGAGTCCCATAATACAATAAAAACCAATACCTCTATGTCAGGTGTTGAGAAATTGAGCTCTGAAAAAGTGGTGGGGGGTGGGGCAGGGGGTCTGTGCCGCCACCCACCATCTCCCCCGATAAAATTGGGTTCCTTAAAAATATCATTGTTTTGACTTCTTCCCTAAATGGTTGCTCGCTTAATAAATGGGCAGGGGTACCTTTTAGGGTTTAAAACTGAAACCGTACGATTTTGGAACTTCGGGCTCAAAATTACACATTGAAGCAGTGTTATATGAGTGATAAATGTAACACCGTTAAAATCAGTTTTTCTGTTGTTTAAGGCATGGTCGTACCGTTTAGGGTCAGAATTGGTACCTGAATTACTTTATGTATACCTTTAAGGGTCTCATTCAAAACTGCCCGCGCAGAGCACTCCTATCCACTTCATAAAAAGTGTATATGTAGGAACAAGGGTTCATTAATGCCTTTTTTTCTGACAAGAGCCAGTTTGTCTCTCGACCAATGAAGAAGAAAAAGACATTGATGAACCTTTTATTCGGTATCACGGAACTTGGAAAATTTAGAAAACTCTCAAATTTTTTGATAAGGAAGAAAAATGTCGTTTGTTTAATTGAAATAACTCTTTTGGTTGCCGAGATATTTGAGGCTTTTCAATAAAGAAAGTTATCAAAGTTGTGGCGTCATAGTCGGGAATCTTATGGGTTAAGTTACAAAACAACTGTTCGGCTCTACACTGATGTACTTGTGTTATAGTTGAACAACTGTGCAAAGTTTCAGGAATAATTCGTGTTTTGTAATTTTTATCCCATTTGATTTCCAACTACGACGTCACAACTTTTTCTCACTCGTTGTCGTCTTCTTTGGAGTGTATATATCGGAAACAATGAACTTAGTCTGTTAGAAAGTATTTTGAAAAAGAAGGAAAAAATGTCGTTTACTTCATTACAAAAAACTCTTTTTGTTGCTGAGATATTAAAGTTTTTCAAATATGCAATTACCAAAGTTGTGACGTCAAAGTCCGGAATCAAATGGGATGAATCTCAAAACAGCTGTTATCTCTGTTACATGCGTTCGTGTTGTAGTGCAAAGTTTCAGGATTATTGATCTGATAATTCAATAATTGTTTTGTAATTTATCCGATTGGACTCCCGACTTTGACGTCACAACATTGGTAATTTGCATATCTTTAACTTATAATTTCAATATCTCAGCAACCAAGAGTTATTTTAATAAAATAAACAATGTTTCTTCTTTTTCAAAATATTTTCTGACAGACTATATTCCTTGATTCCGATATATACACTTCATATCTAATGGAAACTCATTGACTCTTAGAAAGCTACACCTCGTAGTCTAAATGTTAACTATTCATACTCAAATATTGCGTTTCAAGCGTTCTGATTGGTTCACTCATTCTCGATTATTAGCTTATACACCGGATGACCAAATTGTGCGGGAGGCAAACATACTCTACAAATTGAAGAATTTCCAAAATACTATGGTTTCAGAAAGTGCATTGGGTTTAAAAAAACAATTATTCCGTTCGCACGTATCGCTGGGTATTTATTACCTTATACCCAACAAGCGCGAAAAGAATAATTGTTAAATAAGCGATCAGAATCAAAATGTTGTCCTCGTATGGCCCGAGTATATCATTTGAAGCTGCGGTGGTGTTGGTGCATCCAATTCTATATAATGTAAAGATTCGTGAACTTATAGCGCATTTGCAGGAATGAGTGCAAGTCGAAGCACAGTAAACGAAAAGTAGGTGCATTTAATGTTTCAGCTGATGACGTCACTAGTGGGGCAGGTAAATTTGCATGCTTTTTTAAATCTACTGCCAATAACTTTTCATAACCTTTAAATGCAGACTTAAGCCAGACTTGGGCTGATGATGTATCTCGAGGTACATGTGGATAGATATCTATATTTCTTTGAAATTAGTGATGAAAAACAATATCTTCACGAACAGTGGTTTAAAATTATTCTATTATTGGCAACTCAAATGTTCCCTTTGTAGAAAATGTTAATAAAACGACCGCTTCGCCATGTATAGCCCCGACCCGTCCACACCTGCTAACACTCAGGTTCACTTAAGGTAGAAGTAAGGGGTTAAATCAGCTATATCACTGCCTTGAGTTTTTACTCGAGTGCATAAATTTTCTCAGAGATTAAACTACAAACATATAAAGAAGCTACAAATACTCTCTGTCACATGCACTATAATGGACTCCTCAATCTGTTTCGTGATGTTATTCAGTTCTTCGAATATGCACTGACGGTGTTCCCGTCCAAGTTGATCATGTGTGCTGCAACACCGACGACGACGACAGAGAACAATACTGAATACAACAACTGCACATTGGAATATACCGTGCAAGCCACCTGCACGCCGTTTTCTTCAAAATTATATTAAGCTTACTATTGGAGTTTTTACAACTACGGGGTCGATCAACATTAAATTTTCTCAGTCTTCTGTTTTCAAAGCGTCAGTAGAATAATAGAGAGGGCAACCGAGTCAGACATGGTCGAAAAGGGCAACCATGCAGAAAGTCGTCGATGCTGCCGTCTTCGTTGCTTATAAGCTCGCTAGCACGGAAACAAAACAGGACTTGCAACATACTGCATGGACATTACTATAAGTGAAAACATTCAATTGTCTATGGTTGACAGAATGTTGCAAAATTCAACAACAAAATTATTCATTCAACTTCAACCCTGAATTTCCATATTCAACAATTTTCCGTATTCAACTTCAACGTCTACATTTATATTTATACTTACATTCAACAATTGTGCTTAGCATTCAACTTCAACGATGTGTGTTTTCAAGGTATTTATTCGTTCAACTCCAACACCGTGTGTTTGTTCAAGACAAGGACCGCAAATTAAAGTTCAACTTCAACGGTCAAAATGCATTCACATTTGTTTGATCAGTAAAACTTGCAGTTCAGTAAAACTACCGATTCTTGGATTATCGATGACCGTCCTGAGTGGACTTCGAATCCGTTAAACTCAATCCTGTGTGGAGCTATTTACGGCTCGCTGCCCTGAGTGGACATTGAAAACAAAATTATCCTGTGTGGAATTATCGACGACTTGCTGTCCTGAGTGGACTTTGAAAACAAAATTATCCTGTGTGGAATTGTCGATGACTTGCTGTTGTGTGTGGAATTTGAAAACAAAATTGTCCTGTGTGGAATTACCGACAACTTGCTGTCCTGAGTGGACTTTGAAAACAGAATGTCTGAAACGTCCAAGGACTCGCTCGAAGATAACGTGGCCACGGCTACAAATCGGGGTGAAAAATTTAGGGTTTACTGTAACCACCTTAATGAATTAAAAAACGCAGTGGGAAAGTTAGACATGTTATGGCCGGATGCGAAGGACCCAGATGTCTTGAGACAAGAGAGAGCAAACTTGGAACATTATCGACAGTGTTTTGAAAGGGCCAGTGCGGAGTACTACACACTGCTCTGAAGGGAACAAGAAGAATATTTGGAGGACCAAATCTCCTTCATAGTGAAACAAGTCATGTTACTAAGAAGTATGGTAGGCCAAACTATCTATGACTTAGAGAAAAGGGAAATAGGATCGCAGCGTAGCACAAAATCAAGTGCCAGGCGATCGGTTCACAGTCTTCCATCTAGAAGTAGTCGGGAATCGAGCAGATCTATAAGACTCAAAACCATGCAAGATCTAGCTTAGAAGAAAATAGAGTGTGAGTTTGCGAAGGCAGAGACTAAAAAAATACTAGCCGTGAAGATGCGGGAATGTGAGCTAGAAGAGCTACAGAGAGAGAAAGAATTTCAATCAGCAAAGGCTCAAGCAGAAATGGTCATTAGACTAGAAGAAGAAGGAGGCCTTGAATTTCTAGATCGCAAGACGGCAGTTAGCGAAAAGGTAAAGGAAGAGAGGATACTTGACTATGTAGCTTCTTTGAAGAACTCAGAACAATTAAATGATATTAACAATTGTCAGAGTTGTTGATAAGTCTGAACCGGACGCTTCGAAACCTGTAACTGAAAAAAATTACCCCCCAAATGGTCTGGGCAATAACCCTGCTGGGGCAGCCAAAACTGAAAGGGTTGAACCCCCTAATAGTTTGGGCAGTAACCCTTATGGAGCATGCAAATCAACTGACCAGAGTGACCAGGGTACAAGGATCCCAGGAGCAGAGAAACCCCTCAACCCCAATACCACTAGTTTCGAACCCCATAGTTCAAATGCCTTGGAACTCAATGATCAGACACAGACTGTGACCGAGATTGTGGCTAAGTGTGTGATGGCTGCAAGAATGCCCCTACCCAAGTTTGCCATATTCAGTGGGGACCCCATATACTGGCCTCTTTGGAAGACAACCTTTGAGACTGTTACTGAGAAGCGAGCGCTAAATGGCCATGAAAGGGTGCTCAATTCGCTACAGGATCTGTCTAGTGCACCTAGGAAGGTAGTTGAAAGGTACCGATTCATGCAGTCGCCTAACCCTCCTGGAGTCTTCCAACGAGAGGACTCGTAACTGCAAAAGAGGTGGCACAGGATACAACACCTTGCCTGATGAGAATGGTCAAATTAGCTGTGTCAACTCTCAAGCTTGACAAGAAAGGTTGGCGTGAGCAGCCCATCCAATACTTGGACAGTCCCGTTAATAAGTTCGTATTGCTTCTAACAGCTGACGTTGAATCCCCATCGAGGAGCCTTCAGAACAGTGATGAAGATGGACGGTGCATAGTTTAGTATTTTGATATGCACTGAGTTTATTGAACTACCGTTTTTTTAAGTAAATGATTGTTCAGTTGTTAGAGTTGACATTGACATTCGTAATTTTAGTATTGTTTATTCTCATTTGGACAGTGAATTCCCATTATGGGGAGCCATGTGGCCGAAGCACGGCCCAGACCCCTAGGCGACTTCCTGCCATTTCGGGTCATGTGACCTTTCGTGGATTTGACTTGTGCACAGTGAAGACTCGTGTGCATATTGTTGTTTTATTTCTCGAATTTCGTTTGTTTAAGACGGCGATTCCCATGTCTGGGGCTGACAAAGGTTAGTGTTTGTGCTTTACTTCTTTCCTTTGTATTTTTGGAGCTTCAGTTTTGTAATTCAATTTTTTATACACAGTTTTACGGTCATTGGTCATTTGAGAATTCAAGATGACAACTGTTTGTAGTCAAGATTGTTCTTCGCGGTTTGTTTGATCAGTAAAACTTGCAGTTCAGGCAATAAACTGTCTCGAGTGGCAGTTACACAACTCCTGGTGCATCTACCAGTTCTCGTGGCGCTACCGGTAATCATGAATTTATCCTGCATTACTGAACAAGAAACCAACTTCTGCTCAAATGAATATCGGCTTCAAGGGGGTTAGTACGCATCAACACCCCTGGCGTTTTAAAGGAAAACAGAAAATGGAGAAGCAAGAGTTTCACCCCAAAGCTGTTCATCTCCTCGACAACCCAGACCCAGACTTCGATGATGAACTTGGAGGTTACATTCCCAACTACACACTAAAGAACAAAATGGTTTTACTTAAGAGCTACTTTGAGTTAGGTTAGCTGCAAGAAGAAAGTGAAATCTGGGAAAGTATCGCCGAGGTCCTAAAGCAGCGATTTCCATTTGTGAGATGAACACTTTTTGGTTTTGTGGAGTGGGAACAAAACAAGACATCAAAACCAGTCATTAAAGAGTCTTTGAAGTTGGAGTACAAGCATGTAAAACAACTTTGTGGCCAAGGAAAGCTGTATATGTGCCTGAACATTCCTCAAGAATGTATTAGAGTCCATAGCTTCTGAAAATGGACCAGATTATGGGGAAGATCAGACGGAATCTGATGTAGAACTGGAGAAGCAAATCGTTGGACTGGTTCATAAGTATAAACAGGTTAGAGTAATTACTAGTACATCTGTAAACTCAGCAGCACCTGCCAGTGTGGCGACTTCACAATGCCAGGGCAAACCGGATGAAGTTCTTCATGCAACATGTCAGCATTCCTTGACTTGTAGTTCGCGTGTTAATGCATTTGAATGTGACAGAGAAAAACTCGGGGAACTGTTACCATCAGCATCTGACAAAAAATTAGGGAGTGCAAAGCTGCAGTAGCAGAAAAGAAAAGTGCTGTTGCAGAAGATTTATCATTGGCACAGATAATACAGAAGATGGGAAAGAAGCTGACTGGAAGGAGAAAAAAGTTGGAAGTTGATCAGGATGACTTGGTAATTGATGCAATTTCCTATTACTGGTCTCTGCAGTTTGATCCATGCTGCCCTATCAGAATATCCTTTATGGCTCAACCAGCTGATGACAGTGGTGGAATTCTCGGACAATTCTACTCACACCTGTTAAAATATGGGTTAATTGATAACCCAATCTGCTATTATTAGCATTCACATAAGGGTATTCAATTACGAGTTAGTAAAATAAAGGGACACGAATATAATGACTACTGATATAGTCATATCAACATAATTACCGAGAGTCACGCCATCTACAAAGATGCTCAAAAAGTGGAATGGAACGGAACTGAGACCCCACTAGTCTCCCCGCCAGAGAGAAAGACAGGCGTAAACTCGATTGAAACAGCTGAAGAACTCAAACAAAAATACTCTGACACATTTTCCAAAGACCTAAGTACATTGCCTGGCACTGTGCATCTCCAAGTTGATGAAAATGTGCAGCCATCAATAACTGCACCGAGACGAGTCCTAACTGCACTGAAAGTGAAATACAAGAAAGAATGGAAAAGACTAGAGGATCTACAAGTCATTACAAAAGTAGACGAACCCACGGAATGGGTTAGCAGCATTGTCGTACCGACAAAGAAATCAGGAGCCTTACGAATTTGCATAGATCTGTTCACTGAATCGAGCCCAAAAGCAAGAGACCTACCAGCTACATATTCTTGATGACCTGATGTCAGAGCTAGCAAAGACGAGGATATTCTCCACGGTTGACCTAACCGCAGGCTATGGCACTGTGTTTTAGACGACGAGTCCAGCTTGCTCGCCACGTTTGCCACTCCCTTTGGAAGATATCGTTGGAGAAGACCTCAATTTGGCTTATCAGCATCGAGCGAGGTCTTCCAGAAACATGTCAGCCAAACCCTAGGAGGGTTAGAAGGTATAACAAACATAACAGACGACATCCTTGTATACAGAGCAGGAGACAGTGATGAAGAAGCAAAAGCTGATCATGACCGCAAGCTAGAAATGCTATTACAGTGGTGTAGAGAGCATGGAATTGCCCTCAACAGGAACAAACTAAAACTACGTATCACCGAAGTGTCCTTCATGGGACACATTTTCAGCAGCGAAGGCTTGAAGATCGACTCTGAAAAAGCCAAAGCCGTTCTGGACATGCCCAGCCCTGAAGACGTGGAAGGTGTTGGTTGGACCACGTCCAGGACCATTGCTCACACAGTATTTGGGCGAGGTCTCGAAATACACTGCCAGGTGGGTACAGTTGGCAGTCTTAGCTCAGTTTCCTATGATTTGCGGCACCAACTATGAAATAAAATTCGAAGATTTGCAACAATTTCGCTTAGCTCGTTTTCCGTTCACTAACAAGGGGTAACATATCTGCTCAACAAACTTCACTGAAAACACCAACCGACAGATAGTAGTTTCAATCATGGATAGACAAGAACTATTTTTGTTTTCTTCACAGAAATCTAGCAACGTTAGCAGGACTTAAAAGCAATCCATGAACTCTTCCTCCGCCATTGATGTTCTTTATCGACAGACGCAGGGAGTACTGGGTCGGGTTTGTAGCCTGTCATGGGAAAGACTAAATTCACAGGAGTTCAGGTTCAAGATGACAGACACACTCGATTTGGTCTCCTAAAGCTGGAGAGACCGTCTGGGTTGTCTCGAATGCTGAAGGCTTGGATGTAAGTTTAATATTTAACTTATGCCAAGTTGAGTTTGACTACAAAGTCAAAACATTTTGGGTTTAAATGACTGCAAAATAATGAGGTTCTGCTCGGAAAACTTGGGGAACGTCTGTACATGTTTCGTAAATTAACTCATCAACACAGGCCTTGCTTGCAGTAAAATCATTAAAAAGTACGATCAGGGCGATCGAGCACAAGATTTCATTGATGTTCGGCCACAAAAGTGAAGGGTACGAGGACGAAGGGCACTCTGCCTTTGGTCCTTTTTATCCCGTTTGTAAACCGATCTAGTTTATTAGATTGCTGAATATTAACTCAATTTGTACTGTTTACTAAAGGATCTGAAAGCACTCGCTGCTCGAACAAGTGTTGTCGAAAATCAGCCGGTGTGGAAACCTTGTCAGACAAGGTGAAAAAAACCATGAAAATAAACTTGTCATCATCCTTCTCATCTGTATTAAAACACAATGTGGTGGCCGGATTTTATTTTTTATATCAAAGTTGTGTAGTTCTTGTTATCGTATCAATAGTACTTTTATTGACTTGACTGCAAGCCGGCAAGGCAGTTTAAACTCAAAATGTTTTTGACATGGCATAAATTTAATATTAAATTAAGCTGTCAAAACCCACGCGGTCTCTCAAGCTTAGGAGACTGAGTCAAATGTATCCGCCATCTTGAACCTGAACTCCAGTGAATTTAGTCTTTACCGCCCAAGGGTGGGGGACTAAGTCAGTTTTATTGAATAAATATTGCACCTATGTCCGGGAACTTTCGGTCTTTTTGAAGCAGACACAAGCTAATTGAATTATGGCCGTTGAATGTGGCCGTACACTCTTGCATGAAAGAATATTTGTAATGACCGAATCGCTGATGTGGTAGTCCTTGAATGCGGATGCATTTTAATAGCTGAAGTTGAATTTCGATTTGAACAAACATACGGTGTTGAAGTTGAATGAATAAAAATACCTTGAATGTAAATACACATCGTTTAAGTTGAACGCTAAGCACAAGCATTGAATGTGAATACAAATAGACATTGAAGTTGAATACATAGAATTGTTTAATATGAAAATTTAAGGTTGAAGTTGAATGAACAATTTGTTGTTGAATTTTGCAACATTCCGCCAACAATAATTTTCTCACGATGTGAATCGCTGAGGATCGCAACAATTCGACTGCTTACTGCTAATCTTCTTCAGGCGGTGTGTAGACTGTGATCTTGTTAACTTAAATAGGCGTCGGATCAGAGTGTTGTGAAATTTGCGTGGTGTCTTGAAAGAATCTGCCACATGTTTGAAGTTTGTACACGGTAAAAAGCCAAGCCTTGGGTATCTCCTCGGTTGATGTTGGTTCGGTGGAGCTGAATCTGAACAGCTGGCCATTGCATACCAACTCGCAGAAGTTCAATGGCCCGGATGAGCATGTTCTTGTTAGTGTGATGTTAGTTGTTGGGCAAACTGTGAAATTAAATAGATGAAGTTGCCAATTAAGGCATACTGACCTTGTGTAAAAACCAGTTGACAAAATATTGACCATTGGTGCAAGTTCTGTTTAAGTTCACAGTCTGTTCTTCTTAATAAATCAGTTATCGATCCCAAATAATTGTTATTTGATATCTACTCAAACTGTGATAATACCCTACCAATACCCTGTACTTGTCACTAACTATAAAAGACTTTCTAGCTTGTTCTCAATCCTCTACATCTTTTACTTTTAGGGTAACCCATCAGGATGAAACACCAAAAAGCCAACAAAAATGTTTTTAAGCTAGATAGGTACAGTAGATCAAAGTTTAAACTTTAAGATGCAAAAAAAAAAATTGTGATATCTTATAATTATATGGAATGAGATTTTAAAATGAAAATATTTTCAATGGAAACATTTGGCATTCTCGAAAAGTTACTGAAAGCCCTGCTTTTCTTGGAATGAAAGGGGTAGCAAATGATAAATCCGAGAATATGAGACTCTGGAACACAAGGAATATTGAATTATGATACGAAAAATTCAAGACCGAGACTTAAAATACCAAGCCACCGAACAAATTTCAAGCAAAATAGAAATTTCGAGTTCTGCTGGAAATTGTCATAGGGATACTTCGTTACCTTTGAAAAGTGTTATGAAATTTTAGTGCTTTTCATAATAGTGCTTTACTCCAAGGAGTTTAAATCTTCTCCAAAAGATCCATAAGACGTGAGGCGGCCATTTTGAAAATTTGTTCACACCTCGTGCTGTCGGCCTCCACTAATGGGAGCAGCAGTAACTGTATAATCATCAGAGTTTTATTAAAGCACCAATGCAATTAAAAATTTTATTACCTTAGTGGATAGACCTTGCTAAATGAGGAATAACGGTGAAAAAATTGGGTCAAAATCTATTATGGTTTTCGACATATTAACGCTTAATGTTTTCAACTGATGATGTCACTTTGTTTCTAGGCAAATTTGCCTTTTTAAAAAATCTGGTACCAATCCATAACCTTAGGATGAATTTAAGCCAAACTTTAGCTGGTGATGTTTTTCAAGGTAGATAGATCATTGGTTCAAGTTTGGCGTAAATTCATCCTAAGATTATGGATTGGCTGTAGATTTTTTAAAAAATGAAAATTTGCCCGTAAACAAAGTGACGCCATCATTTGAAACATTAATTTCTTGAGATCCATAAAAGACACAGTATTTTCACCACTATTACTTATTTAGCAGGAGCTATCCAATGAGCTAACAATTTTTTTTTACTTCATAGGCACTTTAAAGGACAATACTCACTACTTACTGGCCATTCCCAATTCCTCCAAACATCTGTGATTTGTAATTTTAAATCATAACTTCACCCATTGTCTGATTCGCTTGATGAGTCATAATCCAGACCTAAGATGCTAGGAAGATAAAACAAAATTATTGGTTACTAATGCTGCACTATATAGTTAAGTAACGGTCCATGTAAAAACTAGACAACCTTCCATGGTTCTGTGGCATTTCGCTTTTCCATGCAAGAATCATTGTTTAAATCTTTATACTCAGAGTACGCTAAGTGAACCTGTGTACTGAGTTTTCAACTAAAAATCAGTGCTCATTTTTAATGCTCCCCATATGGAAATGTTCTCAAATGCTTCAGCTAGGTATGGATGAGTGAACTGGAAAGAAATACATTTATTTAGCTTATAAAGATATGGTCCATTTTGCTAAAAAAATTTAGCCAATCAGATTGATCTTGAAACAGTTTACCAATATTGCAATTATCACCTTTCTGCATTTCACTGCCGTTGACCTGCCTAATTCTTACTTGGATCATTACTTAACCAATATTTTTAGAAAAAGGCTGTTTTGTACTAGCCATGCTATTCTAATACACAATAATTTCAACATCAGGGAATAACTATTACAAATAGAAGATTATTAATAATATTATATCTAAAGTGAATATTCTCAATATAGAATTTTGCTTGAGAATTAAATGCAATAGATAATTTTGTAATCATGCAGCTTTTTACATTGGTCAGTGGTAGCCATTATCTTTTGGAACAGAGCAACAAAGTTGTGAGGAAGAGTGGTAGATTCAAGCAATGTCAATCACTGATTCAAATATTGTTGCTAGTATTCATCCAGCTGATCATATCTGGATTTCACTTGTTGCTTTCTAAGATAATAGTTGATCTAACCAAATCAAACCATTTACACATAGAGGTAAGCTCTGTTATATGCAAAATTGTGTTGTGTTTCATTATGATTTGTACCTAAAACCCTTTGATGTGATATTGTCTCATCAAGTACTTTGATTTTCGGTAACAACTGCTGATGTATGTAAGTCGCACAACAAGGCAACGAAACCAAACCAACACCTTAATGAAGCTTCTCAGCTGAAAGACTTATGGAACCATGTTGTCTTCCTCTAGACTGGCATGTTGCTAAACGATGGTCACCTTGATGAATACCATCACTAACAATTAAATTAGTGTTTAACATTGAATCTACCTCGGTTTTGTTGCAAAACTCAAAAAACTGGTCACTATATACAAAACAAACGAAAGAAAATATTTTCAGCTCACTGCACTTCACTTTCTATTACAAACAATTAGTATTAAATAACTCATAAGATGTTTTTCCAGCATTGCCTACTAAAAGTCAACTGAAAAAAGTCATTGACAAGTTATTTAACACTTAAAATTAACCATTTGGACACAATTTTAAAGAAATGAGTCTATGGATTAGCTGAATGGCCCAAAATTTTACTTTTAATTACAAGCTAGAATTACAAACCTTGCAAACCTTGTTGCGATAGATTCTCAAACACATGTAATTGTGAATAACAGTCGCTTCCAAGTTAGCCAAAAAGAATACACAAAATGTCTTAATATTAACTCGAGTGTCACATATCTACTAAAACTACATAGAAAACTTCAAACAGTCTGTCAATAACTTGATGGTTTTAAATTACAAT
>JAOBRD020806834.1:0-13470 GCA_027575215.2 Hydrozoanthus sils
AAGCCAAATTCTCCCAAACTGTTTATATAGAAAGTATGGGACTCAGTTGGGAGAATTTACCAACACAACATTTGTTGAGCTTGGGGCTTAAAGGGTTAAAGCAAATTTAATACCTCATTGACAATACCACAACCATTCGGATAAATAAATACTAAAACTTGTTTAATATATTATTTTCATAAACATCATTATGTTATTATCAAAACCTAAAAACAAATCAAAAGTTGAAAATTGCAACAGTATAGGATAAGAAACTTATCTTATTTTTGAATAATCCATTGCAACACTGACAAGATAACCAAAGTCAGTATTATTGAAAATACTTTTACCATCACTAAATCTATAAATAATTGTCATTACATGTACATGGCCTTTTAAAAAAAGCTTGTAAACCACTAACTCTGTTTGCATTATGATTAATGATTTACTACACGGTGCTTACACTGGCTTGATGTCTGTAACATGTCCCTGTTATCATGTAAACAGCACTAATTTCTAACTAAAAATAAGTAATAAAAAGATGGACAAGAGAGATAGGTCAGGGGTTTGATAGATTTTGCTCACATACTGTATATGGTCTGTATTTGAAGGCTGCATATGAAATACAGCAGTTATTTCAAAACTCCTCATCAAGCGTAAATACAAAGTTTTTTTGCCTCACACTGTTGAGAACACCATTCTTTTGGTATTCTGAAACCCTCCTTTCAAAAAAGTTAGCTTTACCTTCTAAAGAGATATTTTCCATAAAAAGGAATGGATTTTGGGCATTATAAATCTTATCAAAATCAAGTGAAACAAGAAGGCGATCAGCGACAAACTCAATGTACGTGTTCATCAACTCTGCATTCATCCCTAACATGCGGCATGGCAGTGCTTCCAACCAGAACTCTTTTTCAATAACAACAGCTTCACATATGATTTCTTGCACTCTTTCTTCAGTTGGTCTGGTCATTAAGTAGTGAAAGATCAAACAGGCAAAGTCACAATGCAGTCCCTCATCTCTACTTATGAGTTCATTTGATTGCGCGAGGCCTGGTAACAAGCCTCTCTTCTTGAACCAAAATATTGCTGCAAATGCCCCCGAAAAAAAAATTCCTTCAACTGCAGCAAACGCAACGATCCTCTCAGCAAAAGTAGCGTCTTCAGCTCTGATCCACTTTATCGTCCATTCCGCTTTCTTTTTCACACATGGGAATGTTTCGATGGCATTGAAAATTCTCTCTTTTTCTTCAAGATCGCGAATGTAAGTCTCAATTAACAGGCTGTACATTTCAGAATGAATGTTTTCCATCGCGATCTGAAATCCATAGAAACACCTTGCTTCGGGTATTTGAATTTCTTTATAAAAATGTTCTACAAGGTTTTCTCCAACAATACCATCACTTGCAGCAAAAAATGCTAGTACAGACGAGAGGAATTTCTTTTCATCTTCTTTCAAAGTTTGCCAGTCAGTCGTATCTTGGGTTAAATCAACCTCCTCTACGGTCCAGAACGACGCCACAGCTTTCTTATATAACAACCAAATATCTGAATAACTGACGGGGAAAAGAACAAACCTCTTTGGGTTTTCTTCTAGTAAAGGTTCGCTCATATTTTCGCACACTGTACGTTGGGGTCGTCTTTTTGGCACACTGTCATTACAGTCGTCTCCAGAGTACGTTACATCATCACTAACCCACTTTCTCTTTGTTCGAAGTTGTTGAATAGAGCTAAGCAGCCACTCATTTACCTGGCTACTAAGTACTTTTTAAGAAAGCAAGATGGCGGACGAGTTGGGATATTGTGAAGCAAGAGTCGTGTTTGTTTCGCCGTCTGTTTTTTCTGAACTCAGGGAAAATACCAACGCGCTCACAGATGCAGTGATTTCTTCAAAGTCGGTCGAACAGAAATGGGGCGAAATTCCGACTCACAAGTTTGTTTTGGCTTGCAAGCCGACCGGCGATCTCATCGCTTCGACTTCGAGAAATGATGTTTTACTTAATGTTTGTGGTGTTCCTAGATCAGCTGAGGAGATGGAAAGATTTTGCTGCAAATACGATCCATCATTACACATAAAAGATCATGAAAACCTTGTTTTGATGCTTGTATCGAAAAGACTTGAACATACCCTGAAAGGCAAAGTTGTAAAGTTTAAGAATTCCACTATTTTAGTTAGAAAAATAACACCGCTTTCTTTAGCCGAGATTGTGTTAGAAGCCCAAACCGAGGAAAGTTTTCAGTGGGCTAATAAAGAACTAAGAACATTTGTTACAAGAAATACTTGTGAAAGCTATGGTGTACTTAGAGAAAATGAGGAGCTACTGGCATGTGGCAATTCAGATATTGAACAGACACCTCTTTACATCATGCATTGCGAGCCATTTGTCCAGGGAATAGTTACTTCAAAAACTTGTATTGTTGTGTCCAAGCAATTGAGATATCGTGAAGCTGAGACACTAGCTGGGAAAAGTGTTGAACAGACCACTGTTTGTATAGAACATCCGTCTGTAGACTCTTTTTTGATTTCAGACTTCGCTAGGGATCTGAACGATTTTTCAGTCCATCCTCAAAACAGTCATTTTCTCCAGGGTCTTGTTTCAAGCTCAAAAGTAGATAATTCTCCTAAATGCCTTGAGTTAGGAATTTGTTCGCAGATACAGCCTGGAACTGACCACCAGTCCCAAAGTTTTGTTTCGATAGAAACTTTGTCACACTTGAAAATCTTTCATGGTACATGGGTTAAGATATTAACACAGCAACCAGATTGTACTGAAGATTTTAACAAAGCTGACCAGCAGTGTATCACTGATTCTATCCAGTGTAACAAAGTGGACGTGAAAACACAAAATCAAAAGAATTATTTTTACCCCAAAGGTGAAACAGGAGAGAAAAAATGCCGTGTTATACAGCTTTTCTGTGATGAAGATAAAACAAGTAACAGCTTAGGGCTGAGGCCAATGCCTTGTAATAATGGAACACTTAATCACCATGTATTGTATATTTCTCCCCTTCTATACTACAATCTCACTGGTAACTGCTACAGAGCCACAAGGAAAGAAACTGTAACTGTGAGACCAGTGACAGAGGAACCTGGTGAAGACCAAGAAAAAGAATCAATTTCCTCATCTCAGTCGATTGCTTATAAGCCACCATTTGTAAGTGAGGTACATATTTCCCCAGTTGCCTCACCTGGTGTTAGGAGTTCAGATTCGTATAACACTCAGCTGAGGGACTATTTCTCCATTCCAAGATTGATGACTACTGGTGATGTGTTCCTTGTAAAGCATGACTGGAGAAAATGTGATGATCACAAAAATGCAGGAGAAGAGCCAAAACCAAGGGAAATGATGGTCTGTTTTATGGTAACAAAACTCATGTACAAAGGATCTAAAAACACATTTGGATTTGTCGACTCAGAGCATTCTTCACTTTATCAGGTAATAAGTCAGGGTTCACACATTCTACATATATTTGGTCAACCCTTGTTGCAGTCATAAGAATTACAAGCTCTCACTGTGACCCAGATTAAGGAATTTGCGTCACATCACATAGATAAATAATACAAATTCTGTTGAGGGGGGGGGGAGTTTTAAAGAAACAGATAGCAAAAGTCAAGTTGCAGTACATCTTTCCAGCATTTTTACACTCCACAGTTTTGGTTGTTCAAAGAGTTGGCATTGGCATTGGTGTACCAAAATGACAGCGATTTTATTGTTTTTGAAGACTGGTATATCATTCCCATTTTGTTCAAATCAAAAAATTTTCTTGAAAACTTTCGTTTTAAGACAAATATTTTTAGATGAAAAAAAAAACAAGAAAAGGTTATGGAAACTTAAATGCTCTGTGTTTTTTTTTTTGCATTTTAGAATGGTGTTGTGAACAGTTATGTACCAGTGCTACTTGTAGAGAATGGTCTTTTCCAGGGAGGAATGACAGCAGCAGACAGCTCATTCTGGCATACATACGATCTGCCTGGACTTGAGACCCATGTTGAAACACTCAAAAGATTGGTCAAGCCTTATCTAGAATGCAGGTTAATGTATTATTTTTTATTAGCACTTGGCAGTAACAGTTCTTACCAACTGAGCCATGATCACACACAACTTAGCTATTTATGTGTTAGCTAACTATTTCAATAATGATCCTTTTTTTAAACTAATATTTTATGTTAAACCCTCAGAAAAGGTAAACTTTACCCATCAGGGATTTTGGTGACAGGACCGGTAAAGTCTGGCAAGACGTCACTTGTCACAGCCTGCAGCAGACAGCTTAACCTTCATGTAGTAGAGTGTAACTGTTATGAACTTTGTGGTGATTCAGTGGCAGCTATGGAGGCAAGAGTTAGAAACTTATTTCAAAGAGGTAAGAAAAAGTTCTCTGTGTGAATAATCCAAACTGTCTAGGTATTTGATACTTGTTCTGAAATTTCATCCATCAAAGCATGGAAAAAATTTCCAGAATAAATATCTGTAGATTTAAAAAATTTCTACTGAAATTCAAAAAAAATTTAGATGTATTTCAAATGTTATTTTTTTTTACTTCCATAGAAGAAGTAAAAGACAAAAAGAAATGAAAATTATAAGCATTCTACAGATTATTTAATTAACATCTAAATGATAAAATTTCCAAACTTTCAAAGTTTCTGATTTTGTCAAAACATCAACATTCTATTGATAGAGTCTATCCTCAAACATAAAAACTGGAGTGATTAGCTTCTAGATTTGTGTCACACACTCTTCCTGAAAGAATTAAAATTAATTTTGCTCTAAAAAAAATCAGAAATTTTTCGAAAAATCATCTAAAACTAAAATAAACCATTCATAAGAAAAATATTTAAATCTTCCTAAAAATTCCATATAACAACCTAATTTTTCAAATCAAAGTCAAACATACAAGCCTCAGTGCCAGTTTGGTGTTTTTGTTTAGGACTGTTCAACAACTTTATGAACCACTGCCTGGTTAGCCTGGTAAGACGCCACTGAGTCTGTTGTGTGCGAGGCTCGAGTTCAATTCCTGGTGCCAGACCTTCACTCAGGGTCTTAAATAATTGAGAAAGTGCTGCCTTTGCTCTAACATCTGCAAACGGTCAGACCTTCACGTCTTCTCGGATAAGGACGTCAAACCATGGGCTCTTAGAGTCCAATAAGCGGGTTGTAAAAGCTGTTGGATTCTCCGACTACCAAAGAGTAGTGAAGCTGAAAAGAAAAATAATCAATACAGCACTAAACTGTAGGCCCTTGGAGAACTTACAGTTAGGTTAAGCCTAGAAAACCAAGAGTATAGTAAAGATAAATATAATCTTTTATTCCTGCCATGGCCAAGCTAGCCAATTAACTTAATTTGTACAAATATCTTACAGTTTTATGAATTTTAGTCTCAGTAATAAATTTTTTTATAATTGTAACATTATTATATTTCTTAATATTTTTAATCATGTATATATATGCAATTCAGCTTGATAGCTGCTATGATTATATTTGTTATTAACAATACTAAGGTAATCGAATGAGGCAGAGTCAATTTTTTAAAAAAATCTTTTGTCTTTTGGCCTAATTTGAGTTAATTGCCCTACTACAGGGAGGGCAATTCTTTCAGAATTAGGCCAAAAGACAAGTGATTTTATTCGAAACTTGATGAGGGCTTATTCAATTACCTTTTTATTGATATAGCAGACAAATTTTTTTTTTCTTTTAGTTTTGAAAGATTTTGGGCTCGTGAAAATTTGTTTTGTAGCCTTGACGTCTTGATTTTTGCTCGCGTGACGAACTAGTTGCTACGAATAATTTGTAATTGCCCATGTGAAATCAAGGGCCGAATTCCACCTATAATTTGTCTGCTATGTTGTCAAACTATTAAACTAAACACATATTAAAATAAAAAATAAATAGATGTTACTGAGTCATGAAAAGTGACAGGTAAAAACACACCTTTTATGTTTAGAATTTTTACTAAACCAGTAGCACACTAGACACTAGACTGATTTCATTCTTCACGTGCTGGTTAGTGACAAGAGTTTAATCCAAGCTATTGATGACAGTGTTCTAGCCAGCTAAATAAATGACAGGGCATCCTGTTACAAACATTACAACAGTATTTTCTGGTATTTGTGCTCTGATTGTAGTTACAAAGCAAGCACTATGACTACAACCACTGAAACTGCTGACATTATTTCAAGCAATTGCTCAAAATGCTTAAAAAAATAATTAATTTGAAAAATATCAAGTTGAAACACCACAATTATCTCTATTTTAATTCCATTTTTCATCATGATAAGAAGGCTGTACCTCTGAAAACAACAAGGGTGCTGAATGAAAATGACAAGATGCTTCAAAATAAAGGGGTGCCAGGAAAAACCACAGGGTGCTATGACCTTTCATGAACACAGGATGACACACCACTGTATTTGACTCCGGAGATAGTCAACAACAATGCTTTCAGGACCACACTCACCTTGATGATCATTATTAATTATATTTTTATTATCATTATATTCATTATTTATGTGTTAATTAATCATAAAGTTTTTACTACAGCATCCTCTTGTTCGCCATGCATTTTGTTGTTGAGGAACATCCAAGCCCTGGGCAAGGACAGAGAGGGAACTGATGATGAGTCTCGAGTTGCAACAACTTTTGAAGATTGTGTTAATGACCTTCCAAAGCATTCCACTTGGCCTATTGTTACCATAGCAACATCATCATCTCCAAAGGACATCTCACCAGGCATATTATCTTGTTTTCTACATGAGATCACCATAGATGCACCAACAGAAGAAGAGAGATTTAACATGCTTAAGGGCTTAACAAGCATGGTGAATCTCAGCAGTGATGTATCAATCAAACAACTGGCTAGAAAAACTGCTGGCTTTGTGCTGGGAGATTTCGTTACACTCTTGTCTTATGCAGCCTATGCAGCTACCGAGAATGTGCTGGAATACTGCAAAGAAGTAGGAATCACTGGGGCAAAAACCAAAGGGTGAGTTAAATTTGACCCTAAGAGAGTGATAGCATAATTACGAAGCCTAAAAGATGCTGTAAGCTTCAAAGGGCTTAATACAAATGGGTGAGTGCTGGTGACACTTGGAAATAGAAGGCTATGCCTATATAGTGTCTTTGAACTTTAATAGTTGAATTACAGTGAATTTTCAGTAGGGGATCGTGGAACAAAAATACAGAAGATTTATTATTTTATTTTGGAAAATATGCCTGAGATAAATCACAGCACAATTTGTTATAGCTTCTTTTTTTTCAACTGAATAGAAACCATGTGACTGTATGACGTCACAGTTTATTTTCTAAAAGGAATAAAACAGCCTCGCTTGTCTTTTTAGACAAAAATAGAAAGTGCTATGTTGTAGCAGACTGTCACTCAAAAAGTAGAAAGAAAACTCAGCTT
Source organism: Hydrozoanthus sils (assembly GCA_027575215.2). Lineage (NCBI taxonomy): Eukaryota > Metazoa > Cnidaria > Anthozoa > Zoantharia > Hydrozoanthidae > Hydrozoanthus > Hydrozoanthus sils. The sequence continues at coordinate 7,375 of JAOBRD020806834.1, forward strand.
CACCTCATTTTTTTCACAATGCTTTTCTCCTGTTCTGCTATCATAGCGTGTTCTATTTTTGTCTAGAAACTTCTGCGAGACTGTTTTCATCCCTTAACATAGCCTGCAGTAGAATACTGAATGACATCAAAATGTTAGAATTGGTATCCCCCCTCTCACCGATGGGGAACATGGTTTTTATCAACACATGTGGTGATACCAAATTTCAGCTTATAAATATGCAAATGAGGTAACAAAAATTGCTTGCAAAAATTCACAGTTAAAATATATAATAAAAAGCAAAACAAAGTGGACTAGTAATGATATGATTTTACTTAGAGTCATTGGTCTCCTGTTAGCCAAATAATACTGAGGCTACACCACAAAAAAACTAAACTCTTGTTTAGCCTTTAGGTATATAGTTTTTAAAAAAAACTATTGAATGCATCGGTGAGTAATATAAACTTGAAGTATTATATGATAAATAAATAAATGATGCTCAGATGAAGGGCTAATGCTCGAAATGTCAGCTTTTCCCATCATCTCACAGCGACAATAATTTATTTATCATGATATAATACTTCTTGTTTAGCCTGTCTTAACTGGGAATTATTTGTAATGGGAAGCTGTGAAGCTATCTGCTCGCAGGCTAATAATACTTTGTACAAAATTGATGTTGTACATATTAACCCTTATATATCCTGCTAAGTTTTTAAAATTCAAAGCAAATAAAGTCTCAACAAAATTGCAAACTTCAGAATTTGTTGAAGCAATGGACATTATTTTTCAGAATCTACTTTGTGCAGTAATGTACCTAAATCTGTCTTTCCTTTCATGATTGGCAGCAGCATACCCACAGCACCAGTTGATAAAGACTACACCTTCCTGTCACTTTACACCAGTCTTGAAGCTGACATCTGTAGCTCTGGTGTGAAAATTCAAAACTGCAACATGGAGAAAGCACTGGAGACATTACAAATGTATCAATCGGACACACTTGGGGCACCCAAGATTCCTGCTGTAAAATGGGATGATGTTGGGGGACTAGTGGATGTTAAGGCTGATATTCTTGATACAATCCAGCTCCCTCTTCAGCACCCAGAGTTATTTGCTGTGGGTTTGAGACGGTCAGGTAATAATTAAAATAATAATTATGATTTGATTTTTTTGGTGACATTTCACTCGTTATACTGTACTGTAATGAGAAAACGGAATAAACTTTAAAGTTTTAACACTGGAAAAAGTTTTTTGAGGTTTTTGCCTAAATGATGTAGAACTATAGTTGGGGACAATTTAAAACATCAAACTATCAATTTATCAAGGAATGAAATAGTTCAGTATCAAATGTACTGATAAGTGTAATATTGTTTAGAAGTGTTATTTTAAAGAAATGTAAATAATACTTTTAGGTGATTTTATTTTTTGTAGATCCTAGGATATTATTTTAGTTATTAGTTTTAGTTATTTATTATTTTAACCTTAATCAATTCTTTTAGGATATCTAGTTAATGAGAGCTAATTTTATTCAGTTAATAGTATTATTATTGAGATCCCTCAGTCTGCAAATCACCATTGGTAATGAGGCCACCTCACAAAATATTGCTACTATTATCCTAGTAGTAAACTTTATTAGAAACTCCCTTAAACATAATTGAAGTTTTTGCCATTATGGCTTCATTCTAACCTGAAATTACAATTATGCACGTAAACTAACAACTTCTAAACTTGCTGTAAGATTTGGAATTTGCTGAACCACCTTTCAAAACAAGCGAATAAGTAGTTTATTTTCTTCTCGCATAAGAAGAACCAAATAATGTAACAGTTACAATGAGAAAATAGAATTTATCAAACAAGACTAACTACTGATTATGAAAAGCAAAATTTTATTGGGAAAAATTGTCAACACAACAAGTCTGGCAAAGAGATAAACAGTGCAAAAGAGATCACATTAAAGCCGTTTTCTCTTGTCTCGTATCCAGTTATTTATAAAACAACTGAAATAGTACATTGGATGTTGGAGAACACTCGGAAGATTTGTAAATCACGAGCCAAAACTGTATCATCGACAAGCTTTTCTCGTGCTCTTGCAACATCCTACATTAGTCAGTATTCTGCCGCCTAGTAAAGGCCGTATTCAGTTCCTGGCTGGACCTTTGAGAGAGGAGGTGCTGCCTTTGCTCAAATATCTGCAAACGGTCATCCTCTTTTTGGATAAGTACATTAAACTGTAGGTCTCGGATGGCAGAACTCGAAGGCAACTTCAATTTTTTTTTCCTGTTTTCTGTGACTCCATGAGTCAAAAATGTCAAAAGCCTAAAACCAAAAAGTTCACTGTTAAGAAACAAATTGAAATAAACAATACTGCCCAGTTGATATATTCCTCTCACCAATTGTTTCACGACAACTTACCAAGTTAGTTTAAGATAATATTCTCATCTGTTATTTTAGGTGTATTGTTATATGGCCCACCTGGGACTGGCAAAACACTTCTAGCAAAAGCTGTTGCTACGGAATGTTCCTTAAATTTTCTAAGGTAAGGAGTTAAACTATACTTTCACCTTTTTACTTTCATCACAGGGAAATGAGCACACTTTTAATTTGGATTTTGACGTTTTTTTAAAATGCTTTTATCAAACTTTTAGCCATTCAGCGAGTATTATAACGCATTATAATTATTATCATGTTATTGTTTGAATTATGCAAGACCTAATGGAATAATAGCAGTTTTTTGAGACCTTTAAACCTGTTGTATTAATGTAACATGTGTTTTTTACGCGACAACACGTAATGAGATAGCAAGATGACCTATTTTAAATTGTGCAAACTATGTATAGCATTTTTTCTTTATTAAGTATTTTTTCTGCTTTTTAACTGTTTTAGCATAAAAATACCTGTTGAAAAAATGTAACTTTAAATTTACAGTGTTAAAGGACCAGAGTTGATCAATATGTACGTTGGACAAAGTGAACAGAACGTCCGAGAAGTTTTTGCGCGTGCTCAAAGTGCAAGTCCTTGTGTAATATTCTTTGATGAGCTAGACTCGCTTGCTCCCAACAGGGGGAGGAGTGGGGATTCCGGTGGTGTTATGGACAGGTAAGAACAGAAATGTTTCTATTTCCTGTTTTACTGACTTTGCCTCCATAGTGCTTCTACTAGTTATCGTTGGTATGTTTCTTTATCGGCTCATCCCGGGATGAAACAACTATTACAAAATCTACTATCTTTCAGCAAGATAAGAAAGTCTGGTGCATACGTTACTTATACGGACAATGAAGTGTTTTGGTGCGAGTCTTTCTCGCCATTTGACTGCAGGGCTCGAAATAACGGCCGGGCAGGCGCCGTACACGTTGTCCAGTCAAACATGATTTTGCTCGGACATACGCGTTTTTTGCCGGGTAAAATTGCAACCATTTGCAATAGAGACTACATTTTGCAAGTTACATGATCTGTAAACCTATCAGCACTGATTAGCGGTCACGACTGACAAATGGAAACTTTGTAACTGTCTCTACCAAAAGTCCGTCTAGTTTGATATTATATCATTTTTCTTCGGGAACATGATAAGATTGAATAATTTCAAACATGATTGTCAATGCCTCAAATTGAATTTCCCTTTAAAGTGCAAATGACCGGACATGTCCAGTCATCCACAGATTCCTCCGGACAATGCTCAGTTCTGACCGGACATTGTCCGTTGATCGGCTGTTATTTGAGCCCTGGACTGAGAGCGGCATTATTTTGATAATCTCTGTCATGGGCAGTGCTTTGGCGCGAATTTTTCCCGCCATTTGAATGAGAGCGGCATTATTTTGATAATCTGTGCCGTGTACGAGCTGTGTTTTGGCGCAAATCCTTCCCGTCATTTGACTGAGAGCGGCATTATTTGATAATCTCTGTCGTGATTATCTGTGTCGTGTACGACCAATGCTTGGCACGAATTTTTCCTGCATTCGACGGAGAGGGGTGTTATATTGATAATCTGTATCATGTAAGGGCAGTGTATTGGCGCAAATTTTTCCTGCCATTTGACAGAGAGCGGCATTTTATTGATAACCTGTGTTGTGTACGGGCAGTGTTTGCTGCGAATCTTCCTTAACTGTTACTCAGAATTTCGAAGTAAAGGAACTTACTCAGGGTCTTTAAGAGTGATTGAGAGGAAGGTACTGTATTTGCACCAAAATCAGTATATGGTCAGACCTTCACGTTTTTGCGACATTGGACCGTAGGCCCTCGTAGAACTAATTTAAGCAATTAAATTCTCTAGCTACCCCAAATTAGCGAAATGATTTAGGTCAATCTTACTGGCAATCTGTAGTTTGTGCGGCTGATATTTTTTTGTCTTCTTTTTGTACAGGGTTGTTTCTCAGCTCCTGGCCGAGCTTGATGGACTGCACAAGTCATGTGACGTGTTTGTGATTGGTGCAACAAACAGACCTGATCTACTCGACCCAGCCCTCTTGCGTCCAGGCAGGTTTGACAAGATGCTGTATCTAGGAGTCAGCAAGGACCACGACTCGCAGCTAAAGATTCTTAAGGCCTTGACTAGAAAGTAAGTGAAAAAGACAGATACAGCTGAATTTGCTTATTGAGTTTAAGAAAAAATCGATTTTAATTTTAAATGGCAATGTGACTTGATTTAGATAACGAGTTTTTTTCTTAAGGAAAGTTCTGGTGCAATCAATGTTAAAATAGTTTTTTTGTAGAACGTTTCGTATAAACATGCACAGTGAGTGGGAAAAGTTCAGCCACATGGTTTACAATGTCCAAGCGACTCCCTTGTAACCAAACATTTTGCAAAAACCTCAAGACTTGTGCTTGAAGTTTACAAATGTATTTGATAGTACAAAGTAGAAGTAGTCAACAACAGGGCCGGGATGTTCAAAGGCAGGTTAACTTTAACCCTGGTTTAAGTCAAAATTCAAGCAGTTATTTCTTCTCTAAGGACAAGTTTACGGTTCTTGTAAAATACTGTCTAGATTTTCTACTGAAGAAACTCGTTATTTCCAAAATTACAGCTCAAATCAATTTCTGTAAGGTTGGAAACAAGAAAGTAGGATAAGGATTTAACCCATGGTTAGTACTAATCGGCCTTTGATATTTTGGCCAAGAATAACAGATGGTATGATGGATACTGTACTATTATATTATCATATTCATATTCATGGTCATATTCATATTCATATTCATATTCGTATTCATATATTCTTGTTCATGTTCATATTCATATTCATGTTCATATTCGTATTCATATTTATATTCATGTTCATATTTATATTCATATATTCATATTCATGTTTATGTTTGTGTTCATGTTCATATTCATATTCATATTCATATTCATTTTCATATTCATGTTCATATTCATACATTTATATTCATATATTCATATTCATGTTCATGTTCATATTCATGTTCATGTTCATATTCATGTTCATATTCATATATTCAAATTCATATTCATGTTCATATATTCATATTCATGTTCACGTTCATATTCATATTCATGTTCATATTCAAGTTCATGTTCATGTTCATATTCATATTCATATATTCATATTCATATTCATATATTCATGTTCATGTTCATATTCATATTCATGTTCATATTCATGTTCATATATTCATATTCATGTTCTTATTCATATTCATGTTCATATTTATATTCATGTTCATATTTATATTCATGTTCATGTTCATATTCGTGTTCATATTCATGTTCATATATTCATATTCATATTCATGTTCATGTTCATATTCATGTTCACGTTCCTATTCATATTCATGTTCATATTCATGTTCATATTTATATTCATGTTCATGTTCATATTCGTTTTCATATTCATATTCATGTTCATATTCATATTCATATTCATATTCATGTTCATATTCATGTTCATATTCATATGTTCATACTCATGTTCATATTCATATTCATATTCATATTCATGTTCATATTCATATATTCATATTCAGGTTCACTTTCATATTCATATTCATATTCATATATTCATATTCATGTTCTTATTCATATTCATGTTCATATTTATATTCATGTTCATATTTATATTCATGTTCATGTTCATATTCGTGTTCATATTCATGTTCATATATTCATAT
>JAOBRD020806942.1:0-10605 GCA_027575215.2 Hydrozoanthus sils
GGCATGTTAGCATACAACTTAAGTCGCAGAAAGAACAGAGATAAACAGCAACAAACTTGAGAATGCTTATCAAAATTAATGAGTGACCGAAATTTCGGTTCTATAACTGAGTGTATATAGTTTCAAAGAAGAAATTATCACTCAAAAAATGCAAAACAGATGGAGGCAAGAACGATAATGAGCCAAATACGTTCTTTGTAAAAATTCCGGAGAGATTACTAAGCATATCAATCTCATATTTTCAGTGAAAGTTTGTTCTGCAGAAACATTTCTTTGTGAGTGCGTATGCTATTTTAAAAATGAGGCAAAAAATGTAAACAAAAATATTTGAACCAGGCTCCTCTCGGAGTTCTGACATCCAATCCAACATGGCGGCCAGTTTGGTACGATTTTGCTGCAGAAGTCCAGCCAGAGTGGTTGTTACCATATTTCTCGTGCTTATTATTATCGGGGGCTGGTTCTTGAGAAACTCGATTCCTAAAAGCCAACTGTTCCTCACGCAAGGTAATAAAAGACCTCAATTGTTTGGAAATGAACCTTTGTCTCGTGTGCAACCTGAAAACGACTTTCGTAGGAACCATTTGCAGATGGACTCTTCTTCTGTTGCCTCAACTCGGAATAAACCTGGAACAATTATTGTAGAAGATGATGATATGAGCGAAGGCGCGCAAAATGTAAAACGTCAGGGACCGAAATTTCATGGTAAAGTTGAAGAAATAGAAGATGCAGGGGATGGAGGGAAGAAAAATGGCGCGTACGTTGAAGTTGAAAGTAGACAGGGAAACGAAAACGAAATATCCGAAGAATGGGGAACAAAAAAAGACACTGAAACCAGATTGTCCAAAGAGCACGAAGCAAAAGAAGAGAGTAATGAAGCTGGACAGATGGGGTTGGAGGAGAACAAGGCAATTGATGACAGTCAAGAGAATAAGGTCGAGAAAGGCGTAAAGTCAAAGAAAGAGCAGGATATAGCTCATAGGGGAGAAATAAGAATCAAAGAAATTGGATCAGAATCACATGGTGCAGTTGTGATGGAAGACAATAGTGAGAAAGTAGATCAGAAGGCTGCCTTTGATAGTAAACAAGAAAGGAAGGAAGGCATCACTAACAAGGTGGAGAGCTTAGTCAGTGAGAACAATGTGTTGATACCTTTAGTTCGAGTAAGTACAAAATATAGCCGCATTTTCATTTCAGGAATTAAAAGATATAATCCTTACCCCAACCCTTACCATTGCTTCTAACCCTAACAGCGATTTCGAAAATTTCCGGTTTCTTGTAAAGTGAGGTTTACCTCTGATGTTTTGGTCTGAAGATCAATAGCTTTGTATGAATAATTAAATATGGGTGAGTACGGAAATTTAGCCAAAATATATATTATTTTTGAAACAGTTTTAAAATACAGGGTCTTTTGCTTCATTGACTTGTTAGTAATATTTTTTAAGAAAGGCAAAATAATTAAGTACTGGTAATGCTTTTAAAGAAGTATCAGGTACAAAAAATATCCCCATTTTATTTGCTCCAAATTGTCACTTAGGGCTACTTAAAGTGTATATATCATCTTTCAAGAAATTTTGCCTTTGTAGAATTTGGGGCATTCTCAGAAGTTTACAAAAAAAATTTTGAAAATTGACTAAATATTCGTCCCATTATTGAGCTTCAAAGTTGTCAAAAAAGCTACGCCCTTCGACAATGACCAAGCGCCAGAAGAATGGTGACTGATGACGAAATAAGGGGAACTCAAGGAAACTAAGCCCCAGTCTCTTGCTCAGTGTTCATAGCGTTCTTCAATCTACAAAGTGTCACGGAATAGGAATTACTCTGGTCTACCCTGTTTTTAAGTTTAAGTTAAGATTGTTTCGTGGAATCAACAATCGAAAGCAGTATTGAAGCTGGTCTGTCTGATCACGAAGTTGTTTTCGACGATGAACGCGAGCAGTTGATTTCTTCAAGCTCTTGTGAAGAGATGGGCCCATACCAAACGATCTCTGGATCTGCTTCATTTTACTTTTGGTCTGAAATAAAACAAGTTATCATTTTACATTTGACAATCACGTGACGTTCAAAATTTACGAGCATGGATAACGTAATACAAAACCCAGGGTAAAACAAAAACACAATATATTAAAGTAAGTCGCAAATGCAGTGCGTAATTTAGTGTCACTACTCTTATATCACGGCAGAGAAACGAAAACTGTGGAAATTAAGTTATATTAGTTGTAACAAACAAAGCTCTTACTGGTTCTTAATAAATATAACTATAAGGGACTTTCAATTCACTGAAAAATGCTGTTAATTTATTGAGTAATTGAGAAAAAGTTGACTGCCGGCCATTTAGCGTTTACAAACTCTTGGCCGGCAGTCACACTTATTGTCACACAATTTTAAGTAGAATGCAGACTAAATCTCGTATGATTGTAAATGAAAGCGCTTGTTACTATCGCTCACCATTTTCCTTCCAAAGCTGGGCAGTAAAGTTCCCAAAAATATCCTTTATTTTGTGTTGAAGACCTAACGTTCAGACTGCTGGCCATGTAGTGTTTTCAATTACCTGACCGGCAGTCACGAACGGAACTTGTATCTCTATGGTATACAAAAGAAAGAGCACGTGTTCAAATTAAATCATGCTGTAGTCAGCAAATAGACTTTGTTGTTTTTAATAACTATATAGGAACTTTCAATTCAAGTTGATCTCTTGAGTAACGGGGAAAACATTTATCAACTGCTGGCCAGCAGTTAGCCACGAATTTTCAAGTGTCGTCGAACATTAGCCATCGCTACTCTATACCAAGGAAACACAAAAGGTTGAAAGGAAATCATACTGTAGTAAACAAAAGCTCTTAGTTATTCTTGATAAATTACTTGAAATATTGAAAAAAGAATAGACTGCTGGCTATTTAGTGTTTTCAATTCCTTGGCCAGCTGCTGGCCATATAGACAAATAGCATCAGTTTTCTTTATTGCCTGTCTTTTCATTTAACTGAGATAGCTCAGATGTTTCATTCTGTGAACTTTACATAGATAGCTATTAACTAAATATATTGCAACCTCGAAGTCTGGTCAATGCTACAAAAAATGAAAGCGAAATGAAACAAAGACATAGGTATTGTCAATGAATTAATAATCGCTAACTGGTGGTTTGACGTTATTGTGGTGTGAAGTCGACGGTTTCTTCATCGTGTTGCTCTTTGGCTGCCTTGAGACCTGTTTTTCAATTATTTCAGTCAGATAAAGTAAATCTTGCAAAATCTTAATCATCGAAAAAAGGGTCTTTAGAGAAGAGAGTGAAAAATTTATGCTAACATTGGTGCAAATGAATGTAAACAACACTGGAACTCGGCTGTGAAATTTCTATACAAACCTTCAGCTTTTGCACGTTCTGTTAGCATCTCTTCCCGTCCTTCTGTTGCTTTCTAGTCCATCAATCATGGGGCAGGGAGAACACCAACTTTGTCCCTTAACAGACGGGCCCTTTCCACTTTGCTGCCGTAGTCAAACCTCCACATGCAGTTGTCTGACGCGAATAAATCACTGATTGTTTGCATCTCCCCTCATTTTTTTTTCAAAGTCTAACCACTGTTTACGTATAACCTTTGCAATGGGCCTTTCATCTCCATAGAATGGAATAACATGAGCTACAATATTTTTTAACTTATCGACAACATTGCTACAGTTCCACACAACGCATCTCTTTGGCATTTTGCTCCAAATGTCCCTCAAAGATCGCATGTTGGTTCCCCCTAATATGTCATCAAATCAACTAGTACCATGCCTTCTTGCATGCGGTCATTTTTAAAGGGCATGGCATTTTCGATATCTTTGAAGCTCAATAACGAGACAAATATTTAGTCGATTTTCAAAATTTTTTTTATAAACTTCCGAGAAAGCCCCAAATTCTAAGAAGACAAAGTTTCTTGGAAGATGATATGTACCCTTTAAGGAGGGGGCATAAGGGTTTGCAGTGATGCGATTTGCGTCATTTTTTGGTGCGGTTTTTCGGGAATTCTTATTTATACTTACGGTGCTGCAGTTTTGCAATATTGAGCGATTTGCGGGTTTTATTAATTTTCAAAGGTAAAAATGTGTTTTCAGACCTCTTTGGTATCAGCCGTCTCGTTTCTGGTGGGTCTGGTATTGCGGTTTAATTTATAACTTTTTTGTGTGGTTTTGCTGTTTTCAGGACCCTCCTACACCCCCCTCATTAAGCACAAATCTCTTAAAGAATGCTCCTCTGTAAAATATTGGTTACAAATAATTAAAACTTTTATAAGCCATTGTCCATATCAGCAGCTTGAATTATATAATATGATATATATATTATGTTTTGGTTGCAGTGCCAGTCTCCACTCCTGATGACGATAATAGCAATGAACAAAAGGGTCTCTGGCAGTGGAACCAAATAGGTCATATTTCAAAATGGCATTGCACGAGAAATACGAACAGTAAAAATGATCGTTGAAACTAAATTATTGCTTGGCATTAGATTTATGTGATTTATGTACAGGACTATTAAATTTGAGTTGCAGATATGGATGCAGACTTAATAAGAGTTTTATACTAATCTTCAGGCTTTTGTGTGGATAAAACATGATAAAAAAGTTAAAATCTATAAAAAGTTTTATGGTTTACATGCGTTAAAATTCTTATAAAATGTACATTTATGTTTTGTCTTCTCTTGTAGAAGGCTTCATCAGAGTGATGAATGATGAAGCCTTCCACAAGAGAAGATGAAAAGTTATTGTACATTTTATAAGAATTTTAATGGTGTAAACTGTAAAACGCTTTATAGATTTTAACTTTTTAATAATAAGAGTTTTATTTGAGACCAATAATTAATGTTATATTGTGGAGGGTTCCTTTGTATACTATATTTTGAGTTGTTAACATTAATTTTGGCATGGTTTGTTTGAGTGAAACTAGCAATAATCAATTGATTTTTTTTGTTTTAAAATGATTTGACAAATTAAATAATTTTGTTGATCAAAAATAGAATTTTAGATGCAGCATTTTTCATTTATTTAGATTTAGATTTCTCAATTGCTCATTGACAAACAACTTATTAGTAAAAACATACCCATTATGTATGAATTGAAGAGAATACACAACTTCTCAAACTATTTGATTTGTATTTACTAAAAGGTTTTTTGTATTTACTAAAAGATTTTGACCAAAAATGGATATAATATGATACAACATTAAATTTTTTTTCTTTTTTTAGTTATATACATCTAATTGTTAGCTTTTAGAGTGTCCCAAAATTTTTAGAATTTTTAAATTTTTATATAAGTTGTTTTATATAAGAGAAAATGTGTCCCACACAAAAATAAAGTTGTCATTATCAGAACAAGAATTTTAACAAATATTGCTAGGTTTCACTTAGCGTCATGCCGCAATTTTGGTGCCCTTAAACAAAGTAATTTGGATGATTTATTTTGTTTATAGGGTCAGTGGCACAGTGGCCAAGTGGTTAGCATACAGTATTTGACTTGTAATCCTAGGGTCGCAAGTTCGAGTCCCTGTCAGACCACTGTGTTGTGTCCTTGAGCAAGATACTTTACTCGACTTGTTCCAGTCTACTCAGCTGTATAAATGAGTACCAGTTCTGTTGGGGGCTAATCTGCAATGTATTAGTGTCCTGTCCAGGGGAATACAAATCTCATCCACTTAACACTACAGAATTCGGAGATAAGCGCTGGCCCAGTGAGTCACTTCGGCTCAAGAAAGGATTTAGCTTTAGCTAGCTTATAATTAAGTTTAAGACACCAACATGGCCATTTGGACTTTTGTCTTTCAACTTTTGTCTTTTGTATCTCTAGAGAGGCAACCACCAGTCTATGTTCTTAGGGTCTCTTATTGACCTTTATAATCTCCTCAGGCAGATGAAAACAGTCGGTTAATAGAGCAATTCAAGACATGTGTTACATCAATCTGTCGTTACACAACCATCAGCTTGAAGTTCCATATCATGGCAGACAAGAACAGCTGGGTTGCAGCAAAGAAAATATTTGATAGCTTGGCCTCTTCATGTCGACAGCACTTTGAAGTGAAGTACAACAATGTACAAAAGATAGCCAAGAAATTAAATCCAGTGACTGAAATGCTTAGGGTAAGTTCCTGTTTTAAATGGAGTCATCTTTTTAAATCAGCATTTTAATACTTTTTAAGGGTTTGTATTCAAATTAGCATTTTAAAATTATTAGTATTTTAATTAGTTTTTTTTTAAATCTATACAATAGTAATCTGTATTAAGCAATATCAATATTTTAATTTGCATTTAGATTGTCCCATAATGTAACTAAGTATTTTCATTTTTATGTTGTTTTCTTCCCAATATGTAAAGCGCTTTTGATCGTTTTAAAGCATAAAAGGTGCTATATTAAGTGAATGAATTATTATTACCATAATGATTATAAATATAAAGAGATTCTTATAACTTCCATTTAGTGCATTCATTTTTTTTTCCCTCTCAGCTTACACAATCTCTTTACTCGTGTACGTCAAACTCAGTCCTATAGCTGCACAAGACTTGCTACACAAACATCTTTTTCATTGCCTAAAACTAGAACTAACTTTGGGATATTTAACATCTGTTTTGCAAGGAGCAATTCCCTTGATAAAAAAGATTAAACACTATACCTTTGCATTTGGACAGTTCAAAAAAAACCTCAAATATAGAATGATAAATTCGTATTAAAGCTTTATTTTCTCTCAATTCTTTATTTTTTATTATATTTGTTTATTGCACTACAAAATTCCTTCTTTTTTTCTTTTAAGTTTCATAAAAGAAATATTTATTTTATAATGTAAAAATTCTTTGTTTCCCCCATTCGCTAGACCTATGGTTGTTCAGGGGAACCTGCTCCCAAGAAAAAAAGATTAAAGTGTGTAGATTACATGTAATAATTTATGTTAATAGTTAAAATGTGTAAATATGTAATATGTAAACAATTAAAATGTGTAAATATGTAAATTGTAAAACAAGAAAAAAAAGGTACAAATGTAATATAAATATAAAAGGGGCAGTATAGGAGTGATGAATTTTTGTTATAGACACATTATGATTGTTAACCTTATAAGTTATTGGTGAATTTACTGTGTGTGCCACAGGCCTTTAACAAGAAATTTGTTAGCATGGTTTGTTTCTTGCATTTTTTTACCATGTTAGGCCCTTGGACTTGATGCATTTTCTCTTCTCTTGTAACATCATCTATCTTTCCCTTTTAATTTTTCCTCATCTCCTGCATCGAATACCATTTCCTTACCCTCATTTCTTGCATCCTATATCATCCTCTTTCCCACTCCTTCATCTCTTGTATCCTATATATCGGGTGGGCCAAAAAAAATAACCCCCCAAACTGAAAAATTGTTATAAAATATTACCCAAAGCAAAAACTGGTAAAATTTAAATCACTTCAAATTTCTAATTTAAGTTTTTTTGTTAAGGGCGGTACACCGGTACATTGTACCGTGTTTCCCCGTTGGCTGTACCACTTATCCCCAACAAAATGTCTCACATCTGGAATAATCTTTTTTTAAAATAACATGCTTAGCTCATGATCACTTGATTCATTTAAGGAGAATTGAATCTGTTTTAGATTTAATTTGTATGATCAGCAATATCTCCCTTCATCAAGGGCAAAGAAACAATTTTGCATCAAACATGCCGATTTCAGACCACAAACCCAGAACAAGTTGTACCTTCTTTCCAAATCACGGTACCCCATTTCCCAAGCCTTAACAAAAACACTGAATTTACATCTTTTGTAGAAAATATATCAAAACAATAACTGCTTTCATGTCTGAGTAATCCAAATTCAAAAACATTCATTCCAAAATACGGGTGTAATAAAACAAGCAAACAAGCAAAACAAACATGAAACAACAAAAAATGAGTTTAAATAAAATAAAACAAAATTTTAAAAAAAACTAGTTTACAATAGAACATGCCTTTGGTCAATGTGTCCTCCGTTCTGCAGTATACAGGTTCCAAGCCTTCTTGGTCATGTGTTAATTGCAATCGCTGCAGTAAGGGCTCCCATCCACGCTCTATTGCATTACGCAATGACTGGACATTCCCAATATTGTATTCAGGCATGTAAACAAGACTTTTTGGTGATTCCCATATTGAATAATCCAATGGATTTAAAATGGGACTATTTGCTGGCCACTGAACTTTTGTTTATGAAACTGGGAACATTTTCTTTGAGAAAGTCCTGTGTTGAGCATGCCCTATGGCATCTGGCACCACCTTGCTGAATCATAAAAGTTTTCCCTGATATTGCTCAAGCTGCTGCAGATTATCTTGATAATATTCTGCATCCTGTCTCCATCCTTGTTCAATTAAAACGAGGAATCTTTCCTAGTTTTGGAACAAATGTTGATACCATCACTTTTATACACAAAAAAGGTGGTTACTCATGCAATTATCTTTCTAGAGAAACCTCAAGCGTTTTTTTCTTGCAGCTTAGTAAATTCTGTGATTCTGGCAGTTTAGTGGAGTACCAATGTAAACAGTCATAAACTTCTCGTCACTAAACCAACTTCTTCTAATAATCGATTAATAATTTTTTATTAAGTGCTAATCTTTTTTGGATATTTTTGGCATTTTGATTCTGCTTTCAAAACAACATTGGAGTGTCTTGACTGTTTGCTTGCTAATATGTTACATTAAATTTTGGTGCCAATTTGACACCTGTATTTTGGACTGTGTGTTTTTAACTTTGGATTACTCAGATATAAATTTAGTAATTTTGGTTTCGATATTTCTGCAAAAGTTGTGTATTAAACCAAATTTAATATGGTTTAAGTTTCATCAGGTTCTGCTTTAGGGAATATTTTATAACAATTGCTTTGTAGTTTGGGGGGTTACTTTTTTTGGCCCAACCAATATATCATCCACTTTCCTACTCCTTTATTTCTTGTATCCTATATCATCGTCTTTTTCACTCCTTTATTTCTTGCACCATGTATCACGTACATTGTCACTCCTTTATTTCTTGTACCCTGTATCCACTTTGTCACCCCTTTATTTCTTGCACCCTATATCACACACTTTCCCATTCCTTCATTTCTTGTATCTTATATCATCCACTTTGTTACTCCTTTATTTCTTGTATCCTGTGCCATCCACTTTGTCACCCCTTTATTTCTTGCACTATGTATCATCCACATTGTCACTCCTTTATTTCTTGTACGCTGTATCATCCACTTAATTGCCCCCCCCTTTATTTCTTGCACCCTATATCATACACTTTCCCATTCCTTCATTTCTTGCACCCTATATCATCCACTTTTCAATTCCTTTCTTTCTTGCATCCTATATCATCCACTTTCCCGTTCCTTTATCTCTTGTATCCTATATCATCCACTTTGTCTCTCCTTTATTTCTTCTATCCTATGCCATCCACTTTGTCACTCCTTTATTTCTTGTACCCTGTATCGTTGACTTTCTCACTTATTTATTTCTTGCATCCTATATCATTCACATCGTCACTCCTTTATTCCTTGTACCCTGTATCATCGACTTTGTCATGTTCTTTATTTCTTGCATCCTATTTTGTCAACTTTTCCATTCCTTTATATCTTGCATCCTATATCATCCACTTTTCCATTGCTTTATTTCTTGCACCCAATGTCAACCACTTTTCAGTTCCTTTGTTTCTTGCATCCTATATCATCCACTTTGCCATTCCTTTATTTCTTGTATCCTATGCCATCCTTTGTTTCTTGAACCCTGTATCATCCACTTTGTCACTCCTTTATTTCTTGCATCCTATATCATCCACTTTGTCATTACTTTATTTCTTGCATCCTATGTTGTCCAATTTCCCGTTCCTTTGATTCTTGTATCCTATATCATCCACTTTATCACTCCTTTATTTCTTCTATCTTATGCCATCCACTTTGCCACTCCTTTATTTCTTGTACCCTGTATCGTCGACTTTCTCACTTCTTTATTTCTTGCATCCTATATCATCCACTTTTCCATTCCTTTATTTCTTGCATCCTATATCATTCACTTTGTCACTCCTTTATTTCTTGTACCCTGTATCATCGACTCTGTCATGTCCTTTATTTCTTGCGTCCTATGTTGTCCACTTTTAATTTCCATTTCTTTATATCTTGCGTCCTTTATCATCCACTTTTCCATTGCTTTATTTCTTGCACCCAATGTCAACCACTTTTCAGTTCCTTTGTTTCTTGCATCCTATATCATCCACTTTCCCGTTCCTTTATTTCTTGTATACCATAACATCCACTTTGCACTCCTTTATTTCTTGTATCCTATGCCATCCTTTGTTTCTTGTACCCTATATCATCCACTTTGTCACTCCTTTATTTCTTGCATCCTATATCAACTTTGTCATTCCTTTATTTCTTGCATCCTATATTGTCCACTTTCCCGTTCCTTTGATTCTTGTATCCTATATCATCCACTTTGTCACTCCTTATTTCTTGTTTCGTATGTCATCCACTTTGTTACCCCTTTATTTCTTGTATCCTATGCCATCCACTTTTCCATCCCTTTATTTCTTGCATCCTATATCATCCACTTTTCCATTGCTTTATTTCTTGCACCCAATGTCAACCACTTTTCAGTTCCTTTGT
>JAOBRD020807049.1:0-30243 GCA_027575215.2 Hydrozoanthus sils
TGTAACCATTTATTTTGCTTCTTTTGAAGAGTAGAAATGATTGCTTTTGCCTATTCTAACTTTTGCACCAGTTGATGTAACCCTATAAATTTGACCATTCATTTTGCTTGTCTTAAAGAGAAGAAGTGATTGGTGTCATTCGTTCTAATTTTTGAACAAGCTGATGAAACCCTAGAAAGTGACCATTAATTTTGCTTGTCTTGAAGAGTAGAAACATTTGCTGTTATTTATCCTAACTTTTGAACCAGTTGATGAAACCATACAAAGAAACCATTCATTTTGCTTGTCTGCAAAAAAAAAAAAAAACTGGTGGAACCTTAAGAATAAAATATTTACTCTGTTCATTTTAAAGTCAAAAGTATAATTTATTCATTGCAATTTTTTGAGCAGTTTCTTAAAACATTGTAAGTGACCCCGCAAAGGAAAGTTTGCTAACTATATCTAACACGTTAACATGAAAATGGTCTCAGGATCACACTGAATCAAGTTAGCCTGACTCTGATTGCACAGGTCCTTCGGGGTTCAGCCCCGCATTTTAATACATATAGTGATTATAGCCACTCTGAGGTCAGCAGCTACCAATAAGAAGTCAACAGACTGGCCCTCACAGGCAGGAGTAAGCGGTCACACCCATTACCTGTGAAATGGTTACATTTGTTTATCATGATTTGGTGAAAATGATTGAAACGTTGAAACTATAGAAACAGCGGAACCCCGTGTTACACGTGTTGCCCATTTGTTTTCGTGAATTCTAAAACTATAGAAACATAAAAGGAGGTAGCAAACGAATTTTGTTTTTTCGAGTGTTTCTCTGCAAATAGTACCTCAGTCCACATTCCTTAGAATCTTCTTTTTGGAGTATTGTGTGATATTGTTTTTGGAGTTTGGTGTCTTTCGATACAACTCTTTAGAGCTTTTTTTTTTATTTTCGTTTGAACTTTCGTCTATGTTTGTCCAGCATACTCAGTTTACTTATACTAAGAAGTATTGTTGGCTCGTATAATCGATTGGAGGTTCGACGGCTAACAAGAAACCTTTAGGTTCCATTCCGTCCTTGAAGAGCCTAGACTTAGTTCTTTTCGCGGGCTTTCTTCGCCGCAGCGTCCACGAAGGGGGATATGGGCTGTTTCTAAACGCTTTTGAGGTGTGTTCTCATATCATGTAGGTGTACCCAACATCCACAATTGCTTTAGCTCTGGCATCCAACAACAGCATCCGGAGAGATCGGGATTCGACGTCCACTGGCAAAAACTTTTGTACATTGCATTCGGCATCCACAACAAGGACTGCATCAAGAGTCAACGTAATGTACGATCTAAGCATCCAGCAACCAGAGGGTAGGGATCCGGCATCCAGAGGGTAGGGATCCGGCATCCAGAGGGTAGGGATCCGGCATCCAGAGGGTAGGGATCTGGCACTCACTGGTGCTCTGGATGGACTTACATGGGGACGAAATCTCATAGAACCGCCAAACACTTAAGGATAGGAATAAGTTTTTAACTCATTATTCGGTTGATCTGACGTGGAAGAGCAACCTAGTGGAATGTTAGATAGCAGTTTAAGGTGTGATTGTTGTCGTTTGTAGTAAATGTATATATTACTATTACTATAGCTATATAACTAATAGTGATTTTATCTTTACTTTTTAACTACTACTGTTATTATTACCTAATACTATTACTGCAACTGTTACCAAATGAACTTATCAAAAACCATCTCTGATTTCCTTTGTTTTGTCTCTTTTGTTGTCATTGTTGCTTTTCTTGTTTTAAAGTATAGCTAAGCATTAGCTACGTCTTGTAAACCTGTTTTGGAGTAGTTAGTTTCAGTGTTATTTGTAGCCTCGTTTTCTGCTCGAAGAAACCGTTCTGCAAAGGTTAATATTTTGTAACATTGATTTGATTGATTTTTGATTGACTTTTCTTTATTTGCCTTTCTTTATACATACATAGACATATACATATATACCTATTATAAACTAGTGCAGGCGAGGGGTTCCCAGGAAACCAAAAGGCTTTTATCAAAGGGAACTCCTCCTATATACTAGGAATTATGATATAATACTAACAAATTTGTAAACGGGCCGTGCAAGCCATAGCGATTCATTTTGTAAGCAAAAAGATTTAAATTTTTGCGTGAAGGAATAAAAGTTATTTGAAGAAGTTAATGAGGTGGGAAGAGCATTCCATACTTACTGCGTACTGCGTACGCTTAATTAATTCAGTTTGTGAAAGGCTATAGAAAGACTGCCAAAGTTTTTCATCCAGAGATCGTTTTATACAATCTACAGTTACCTTCGAAATGTTTGAAAGGTTCAGTATTATCGAAGGAGTTTTCTGTGTTACTCGGATTCAAGGTAGTACGCCGTTTCGCTATGTAAACTATCCTTGTGGAAAATTATCTGATATTAGGGTGTGGTCAGTTCAGGGGGTCAAGCAATTGACACAAAATAAGCAAATCTTTGTGGTAATATAATAGTTTACGCTGTGGCTCAGCCATATTCTGATTAATGGAAATTCTACACTGCTATCTACTTTTGCCAAGACGATATTTTGGCAGTATAAGTACCATCTAGGGATGCTCCGAGGGCATAGGGTAGCCTATGTGTTAATGGTGAAGACATCGCCATGCAAATTTCGAAAGCAGATGCGTCCTCCATATAAGGGCCTTAATAGATAAGCGGGAAAAGGATAACAACAATTATTAGCCATGCCTCCATGGGTCAGTACTAGTTTTTGTTTTAGATGGAAACAAGAACCGCCCGTTAACCATAATGGGCTTCTTTACCTTAACGTTGTCTCGCATGTTAGAAACTGTCACAAAGGGAAGGGCAACTAACCTAGACTAGTCCTACTATACAAATTAACCCTAATATCTAGCCGAGCTCTACTATCAAGAATAACTATTACACAGGGTAACTATCCTATCTAGGGTAACTCCTTTTTTAGGGAAGCTCTAACATCGAGGGTAACTCTATTACCTAGGTTAACTCTACCACCAACTCTTTCATCTAAGGTAGCTCTACCTAGCTTTACCGCCAAGGATAACTGCAGTTTCTAGCAATAGGGTAGCTCTCCTAAACGGGGTACCTCTTCCACCAAGGGTAACTCTACTATCTAGGGTAGCTGTCCTATCTGGGGTAACCCTTCCAACAAGGGAAACTCTTTGTTATCTAGGGAAACTCTCCTATCGAGGGTAGCTCTACCACCAACTATACACTATCAACGTTAACTGTCATATCTAGAGTAGCTCTAGGGTAACTCTGCTACTTAATTACGGTAACTTTCCTATCTAGGTTAACCCTGGGTGACTCTTTCGTCTAGGGTAACCCTGCTATTTTGATTAACTTCACTACCTAGAACAACGCAACTAACTAATAACTCAAATACCTAGGGAACCTCTACTATTTACATTAACTCAATTACCTACTGAGAGAAACCCTTCTGACTAGGTCAATTGTCCTATTTAATGTAGCCCTTCCACCTAGGGCAACTCTAGTATCCAGGGATTTTACTTTCTAAGGTAACTTTAGTATCTAGGGTAACTCTCCTATCTAGGCTATCTAACTACCTAGGATAACTTTACCATCTAAAGTAGTTCTACGTTTTAGGTTACTACTATATAGAGTGACTCCCTTCCTTACTCTACTATCTAGGGTAACTTTCCTATCTAGAAAAACCTTTCCACCAAGGATGCTATCTAGGGCAACTGTCCTATCTAGAGTAACTCTTTAGTTTATGGTAATCCTGCTATTTTGGTTAACTTCACTACCTAGAACAACGCAACTAACTAATAACTCAAATACCTAGGGAACCTCTACTATTTACATTAACTCAATTACCTACTGAGAGAAACCCTTATGACTAGGTCAATTGTCCTATTTAATGTAGCCCTTCCACCTAGGGCAACTCTAGTATCCAGGGTTTTTACTTTCTAAGGTAACTTTAGTATCTAGGGTAACTCTCCTATCTAGGCTATCTAGCTACCTAGGATAACTTTACAATCTAAAGTAGCTCTAATTTTAGGTTACTACTATATAGAGTGACTCCCCTTCCTTATGGTACCTCTTATACCTTGGGTTACTCTGCTCCCGTGGTTAGTCCTACGTATACCAAAAAGGGTAACTCTTTACAATCTTGGATAGCTCTACCACCTATATACATTAACTACATTACCTGGGGTAGCTTTATTACATAGGGCACCTCTACTATCTAGGCTTACTATACTTGCTATGGTAACTCTCTATCTAGGGTATAGATTTGAGGTCTTCTTGTGTTTCTGAATAAACAGTAAATAAAGTGCAGAGCATTGTAAATGAACGAATATCTATCTTTAAAATGTAGAATACAGCAGGTTAATTGTTTGAGAAAACAAAGTATACTTCCTCCCATTTTTTTATAGGTTGGTGAATCAAACACCTTTGAAAAAGAAATACTTTTTCAAATTCCTTTCAATTATTTTATGTTTCGATGTATACAGCCACTTTGATATAGCGATACGAAGATGTCAGTCTGATATATAAGCCTTCAGATCATAGTTGTTTTCTATTCTCCAAGGGATTGTTAAGTCTCGATGAAGAACGTAATAAGCTATCACCAAACCTTACAATCAATATTATGAAACTAAAGAGAGTGCGTAGTATAGTAGGGAAAAGCGATTTCATCTTGATAGATAACTCCATAAGAACACTTTGGCTCAAATACTTCCTACTTACTGAATATGTTTTCTTGTAATTCAAATAAACATAACTATAACACTAGACGACGTAGAAACATTCATTTAAATAGGATTACTTCTAAATCGGGAAAAATATCATTTTCGTATGCAGCATCTAACCTTTTAACGGATAAATATAAATTACAAAGTTCTGTAAAGAACTCTAAATCGATAAGAAGCTTTACTTCAAGTTATTGGTTAGAGAAACAAACCCATATACTAGATTGCTGAGGTGTTTTACACTTTATTTGTACATATCTATTTGTAATATAGATTCATTAGGTTTTAGAATTATCTTAATTAACTTTAAATACTAGGAATTGTTAGCAATTTTAAATAATTTTTTTCTTGTACAATTATCTATACTTTATCGTAGTTTATTTCATACACAGCTTCAGTGTAAACAAGAGGCAGCTTTTTTGAATCCTGTGCATGTGTAATAAAATTTATTATTATTATTATTATTATTATTTGTAATAATATTGTTATTATTATTATTAATATTATAATTATTATTATTATTATCATCATTATTACAGTAACGAAAGTAAAACGAAAGCTGAGCATTCAGAGTCTCGCTCGGGAGCCTTTGATTTTTATAACAACAGGTTCAAGTAAATATGAAATTAGAAAGAACGCCAAGCAAAAGGTGCAGGCATGGGTGACTCTCAGGAGCCTTTGGGTTTTATAACAACAGGTTCAAGTAAACATGAAATAAGAAAGATTGATCAAAAAATGCAGGCATGAGTATCTCCTGGAGGCCTTAGATTTCTACAACAATCTTTACAAAATGACTGAAATTCAGTCAAACGGAAACAAAAAAGAACGGTTAAAAGATGCAGGCATGAGTGGCTCTTAGGAGCCTTAGTTTTCTATAAAAATAGTGTTTCCTGAAGGCTTTGATTTTTATACCAATCTTTACAAACTAAAAACACAAAGATTCAAATATATACATAGAAATAAAAAAGAACGAGCAAAAGGGTCGAGTTACGGAGTGGTTCTTGCAGGCTTTTGATTTTGTTACCAATCTTTACAAACCTTATAACGGTGATTCAAGAGATCATAGAAATAAAAATAGAACAAGTAAAAGGTGGAGTTATGAGTGGCTCTCGAGAGTCTTTTATTTTTATAACAATCTTTACAAAAGTACTATACGGTTTAAGTAAACGAAGAGGTCTAAAACAAACGAGCAAAGATACTGTCACGAGTGAGTCTTGCAAGCCCTTGAACTTTCTAAAAATCTTTGTAAAATGACTGAAGTAACCAGGGTAACCAGAAATAAAAAAATCAAAAAAAGCAGCCACGAGTGGCTCTTGGGTGCTTTTGATTTTTGTAAAATTCTTTAAAAAATATTCTTCGGAACCTTTGATTTCTACAAAAATCTCTACAAAATGACTGAAGCTCCAGTAAACATAGAAATAACAAAGTAACGATCAAAAGGTGTAAGTCAAGAGTGGCTCCTGCAGGCTTTGGTTCTCTCTTTATCAAAACACAGAGATGCAGATAAAGTTAAAAATAAAAAAAGAAGAGCAAAATGTGGAAATACGGAGTGGTTCTTGCAGCAAGCTTTTGATTTTTTTACCATTCTTTACAAGATTCGAGCGAACATAGAAATAAAAATAGAAGAACAAAAGGTGGATTTATTACTGGCTTTTGAGAGTATTTTATTTTTTAAACAATCTTTCCAAACCACCGAGGTTTAAGTAAACATAAACATTAAAGTTAAGGTGGAGTAAAGAGTGGTTCTTGAAGTCTTTGGTTTTCATAACATTCTTTGCTAAAACAGAGAGATTCAAACAAACATAGAAATAGAAAAGAACGTGCAAAAGATGTGGTCAAGAGTGGCTTTTGCAGCCTTTGGTTTTAATAATACAATATTCAGAAAAACACAGAGATTCATATAAAGTAAACTTAAAAACAAAAAAGAACAAGCAAAACCTGTAGTTAAGAGTGGTTCTTGCAGGCTTTGATATTTATACCAATCTTTACACAAACACAGAGGTTCAAATATATACATAGAAATAAAAAAGCACGAGCAAAATGTGGAAATACGGAGTGGTTCTTGCAGGCTTTTAATTTCTTAACCATTATTTACAATTCAAGAGAACATATAGAATTAAAAATAGAAGAACAAAAGGTGGATTTATGAGTGGCTTTTGAGAGTATTTTATCTTTTAATAATCTTTCCGTAAAAAATTCAAACAGGCAAATGGTGAAGTTCAAGAGTGGTTCTTGAAGTCTTTGGTTTTCATAACAATCTTTAGAAAAGCACAGAGATTCAAATAAACTTAAAAACCAAAAAGAACGAGCAAAACGTGTTATGGGTGGTTCTTGCAGACTTTTGATTTTTTTTTTACCAATCTTTACAAAAAACACTGAGGTTTAACAGAACATAAAGACAAAAATAGAACAAGCAAAAGCTATGAGTGGCTCTTGAGAGAGTTGTTTTATAACAATCTTTACAAAAACATTGTAATTTAAGTAAATATAGAAGTTTAAAAGAGGCGAGCAAAGATGTTACAAGTCACGAGTGGCTCCTGCAAGCCCTTGAATTTTCTAAAATTCTTTTCTAAAACACTGAGATTCAATAAACATAAACGAGCGAAAGGTGTAGCCACGAGTGGCTCTTTGGAGCCTTTTTTTAAAAAAAATCTTCACATAAACACTGAGAATCAAGATGAAAATGAACGATCAACAGGCGGAGTCAAGAGTGACTCTTGCAGGCTTTTGATTTTTATAACAATCCGAGTTACAAAAATACCGAAGTTCAAGTATAACGTAAAAATTAAAATGGATGATAAAAAGGTGTAGCCAGTACTCTCGCTTGCCGCCTTTGGTTTTCATAACAATCTTTAGAAAAACACTGAGGTTCAAGTAAATATAAAAATCATAAAGAATTGTGTAGTTTGCAAGCTTTTGATTTTTAAATAAGAATCTTTACAAAATCACAGAGGTTCAAAAAAGGTGCAGCCACGAGTAGCTTGCAAGCCTTTGATTTTTATAACAATCTTTACATAAACACTGAGATTTAGTAAACATAATAAATGTGCTGTCTTGAGTGACTCTAGCAAACCCTTGATTTTTTAAGAATCTTTATTAAAATGCTGTGGTCCAAGTTAATACAAAAGTTAAAAAGAACGCGAAAAGTTGTAGTCACGAGTGGCTCTTGGGAGCTTTGATTTTTACAAAAAAAAATTATTAAAACACTAGCTGAGGTTCAAAGCGTGAAAATTAAAACGACGAGCAAAAGGTGTAGCCATTCTCAGAAAAATGACCAAAACATTAATAACAAGTTCAGAGCCTGTCGAGGTTCGAACACCTGAATCATTAACTAAATTTAGACAACACCAAAGATACATTTTAGTACTTCAAGTTCAAGTCAAGGATATATTCAATGTAAAACGGTCTGTTTGCATGTGGAATCACGCCACGAGTCGTGTGTTATTCCCCAGATCTAAACGGAGAACGACAAGATAACAATGAAATGCGAAAAAAACTGTCAATTAGAATTGAGAACAGATTCTGCAATATTTAGATGTTCAACTTAAAAAAATTTTATTAGCAAAGAAGCAGAACAGCAGCCATGGCCATCCAACTATTAGAATAAAACAGATTCGAGCCAAAAAAATACAAAGAAGACTTTATTTGTAGATGACATGAGAAATTTTCCGATTTTACTTGATGAGGCTGCTTTTCAAGTTGGCTTTAAGTACATCGATTTTTGCCCTTTTTCTCTTCACTTGCCTACTAATTTTCACCTAAACAAAACAAGATTTTAATTATTGAGAAAAATAAAGTTACATATACTCTTGTTGCGAGCGAACTGCGAAGCATATGTTTTTCTTAAATTTGCTCAACGAATTAAGCCCTGAAACATTGCAGATAAGTCTGGGTTAGTCATAAGGGCGCCACAACCCGCCATGAACATGAATTTTAAAAAGACTTCCTGTTGTATCTGTCTTATTCTGTTCTAATGGAGTGTTGCAAGTGATTTGCAGCTGTTACGAGCCCTGAATATTCTATTGGACTGCTCTACCCGATCTCTGCGGTGCATTTGTGATAACGTCTCTGTTTTCTGTGTTTGGCAGTAATTAAGAGCAAACTCAAGACTAGAAATGAAGTCTAATGTATGCATTAAAAAATATCCTAGGGTGGGATTTTACCCAGATCAGCCTCAATTTCTATACCTAAGCTTTACACTGAATATAAAGTTTGGTTTATTAACAAAACTGGAAGTTATTTAGGTAAACAACCTATTTCTTAGGACGAAAACGAAGTTAAGAACACCCGGATGGTAGAGTAAAAAGGAAACCTACACAATTGAATAAATCTACCAAAACTGTAAACATGCACATCTAAAGCGATGTGGAAAATCTATTAATCCAACCATATTTCACCCAAATTCAGTTCAAAATAAACCAAGCATGACTCATATTTGGAACTAGTTGTTGAAACCCAATAAAGTGAGACTATTTTGCTTGTATTGAAGAGTATAGAAATGATTTGTGTTATCCATTCTACTGACGTTTTGAACCAGATGATAAGACCCTATAAAATGACCATCCATTTTGCTCGTTTTGAAGAGAAAAAATGATTTGTGTTATTCATTTTAACTTTTGAACCAATTTATGAACCCTATAAAGTGACCATTCATTTTGCTTTTCTTGAAGAGTATAAATGATTGGTGTCATTTATACTATTTCTTGAACCACCTGATGAAACGAGAAAGGGTTCAAACAAGGCCCATTCGTTTAGTTTGTCTTCAAAGGTAAATTCATTTACGACTCCGTGTTTCAAGAAAGTCCAGGTTTGACAAATTTCTTGAAGTTTGCTACCTAATTTTGTCTTTATACAAACTCAGCAGCAAAAGCTTGTTCTGAAGTACTGATCGATTGAGAATTTTGAAAACCGTTCGCATGGGACGCTAGTTTTCGTCAAGCTGCTCGCATTTGTTCATTTAATTGTTGTGGCTATTGTTTTCGGCTCAGCTTTATTTTAAAACAGCACTGATCGTGGTTAAGAGCTTCATCAAAATAGGCTCATAACTACAGTTTTCATAAAGATATAATTAAGGCATGGCCTTAGAGCACGAAGAAATTAATCATATACCTTGGTTCATATTAACTTAAGATACCCTCTTTCACCGTTGATGTACTCTAAGGTACCTCCTTAAACATTTTTAATAAAGGATCATAAAGCAGTAAATATAGTTCGTTCTACTTCTTTTATTCAAAGCGTGAGCTATATTGCCTTCGAGTTTTTGAAATGTTTTGTCTTAACTAAAGCTGTTTAGCAGACCTTATTGAGGTTAGGTAATTACTGTGTTGGTTTTTTTTATTATTCATATATTTTTCATTCCTTTTAGTAAAGATATAAAAGCTACTTTCGATTGGTGCCCCATTTGGTATTCACCCAATTGAACCTATTTTCTTAAAGAAAAATCTTAAAATTTAAACAAAAACAAATTATCGCCAAACGCATATTTCCAGATATCAAACTGCTGATATGAAAACTGATAAGAGAAAAACAACGGAAAAATGGGAAAGGTTAATACATGACTGTAGCAACAGCTTTAAATTGAATATGGAAGAACATTCACTGAATTTCGGCTGCGGTGTGCAAAGACGTTTTGTTACGGAGTTGTAATCAGTCTCGCTTCTCGAGACTAAAGTGACAAGCACCACTAGAACAAGGAAGAGCCGCGTCTACAGTTCATTCAAGGTTAAGCAGAATATACTAGTTATTCTTAGAGCTTATGAGTTCTAATGAACTTGTTTATTATTTAGTAAAATCGACTGATACTCGTAGTTGGAACTGATATGTATCTAGAAAGGAAAAAAAATAGTAAAGAGATCGTGTGACTAGCTGCCAAAGAATCGAGTGATTTCAGTACGATTGCAATCTTCAAACTTTATCCAATTTTAGATCGTTGAATTCATTTAAGAAAAACAGTTTTTTTAAAAAAATAATCTATATATAAAACCAAGAACATCTTCAGAATTGCCATTCAATAATCTTCGTTTACTATGCGACTCAATACCAACGAAATTTTCACTTTCTGTGATCGGGCCAAGAAAAATGATGGCATTCAATTTAGCTTTTGAACTAATTGTTGAAACCCTATAAAGTGATCATTCATTTTGCTTGTCTTGGAGAAGAAAAGCAACTTAAGTTATTCATACCAGTATTTTGAGCCAGTTGATGAAACCCTATAAAGTAACAACATAGTTTGTTTGCTTGAAAAGAAGATTTGAATAATGTGTTCTTTATTTCAACATCAACTCTGAAAATGATAATTTTCCGTTTCGATTTTAGAAACTCAAAGCCTGAGGAAAACTGATAAACATCTTATTTGAGGACGATGGCCGTAACGTTTTATAATTTTTTTTCAAGCTCTTGTTTTTACAAAATTATTCATTAGATGTAATTATAGGCTTAACGTCTGAAAAAGATGAAAAGCGTTTACAATAGAGCAATCAAACTCATCAAAGCATAAGCCACTTGTAAATTGATCAAGGCAGCTAACAATGGGCTTCGAGCGGCTAACAATAGCACGCATCAATGCGTCTATCAGCTGCTGACTTGACGTTTCGGCTCATGTGTAAAGCATCAAAGCATACATATAAAATAATGATATCGCAACTTTAAATTAGATTGAACAACTAAAATTATATTTTGCTAGACTGCAACAATGTTGAAGCGTCAAAAGCTTCACAGAACTTCTTTCTCACTTGGTTCTCGTTATTAAAACAACAATTGAATCATCGCCAACTAGACAATATTTGCCATATTGAAATGAGGTCTACTGAAAATTGCGAGAAAGACAAAAACTTGACAGAAGAGGTTCAAGAGACGAATTCAACCCGGTTTTTATGATAAGGCCGACATGGAATTGAAGGTAAAACGAGGTAAAATCTGGTGTCACTGATCACCGAGCGATTAAACAGTTTTATACCGGTAGAAGATGATCAAGTCATAAAAGAGAAAAACAGTCGACTTCATAAATTACACCCTGAAGGTAGAAAAATGAACAGCGGATTGGATATGGCTGAGGAAGCGAAGCATGTGGCCTCGCAGCTGGCATACAATATGTTTTCAACACAAATCAAGAAACCGCTGAAACAAGACAATACATTAAGTAATTAGAACTTTTACACAAGCCACGCTTTCAAACAGCCATTACTGGAGGAGTCCAAATCGATTCTTAACAACTCGACACTCCTCTTTTCATTGCAGGGACTGAAAATACCCTGGACTTATCATTACTTAAGGAAGTCAAGTGGTAGACTCTTTTTTCTCGGTATTTATCTTTCAGCAACTATAAACTTCCGAACAGTTAATTGGAGACATATGTTTTTGTAGAATTGTCTAGATGTAAGATTATTTGCTTGCCAAAGGCAGTTAATTACAATTTTAGACTTCCTGTAAATGGTGGTCGCTCGTATCGTACAGATTTTCTGAGGCGAAATTCACAAATACAATCAAATTTAGGAAAGTGTTAAAGAGTATTATGCCTGTCAGCTTTTCAACACGTTAATCGCGTGAAGTGTTAGATTATCTCTCGAGGGAAATTCGCTTAGAATATTGACTGTTGTACTACAAATGAACTGGTTCGACTTAAGATAATTTTAACTTACGCTTTAGTTAAATCTAAGAGTTAGGACTGAAGGCCGATAGGAAATGTTTGAGCGATTCTTTCGCACTGTAAACAAAGGAACGTTTTTTGCTCGTTTTGAATATTTTTGTAAACAAAGACGGTGTATTAATAAACTCGTAGCAAACAAGCGCCACAAACATTAACTTTAGCTTGAAACAAAAGGTCGCTAATTTCACTTGAATAATTAAACTTTTAACAATCGCACATCGGATAATCTTAGGAGATTTTTATCTTTAATAGCTGTGCAGTCAAGTGTAGCCTGTGTAGAATTTAAAAGGCTTATAACACCTTGAGTTAAAATTCAACTGAAGTCGATTGAAAACTGAACCAAAAATGTATTCATGAAAAAATATTACAGAGTTATGATTGAAAATCGAAGTATGTTTATGTTAAATCGTAAAGTCCAAATCCTTATCGTTATAACAACAGCTATTGTTTTCGTCAAAGCGTCGAATAAAGACGAAAATGTGTATATGGAATTGTTTTCATATCAAATTAGTTGCTTGCTATTTGCATTACTAGTTGTCTTTCATAGAACACGCTCTATTACGGCAATGAACGCGTGAGCAATCGATCTGGAATTTTGTTGTATACCAAAGCAAGAAAACCTTAATATTAGACGTTTTATTATCGAAAAGGCTTTAAATCTATTCCGTAAGCCACAGAACTAGATCTTGACTCTACAATCTGGACCAAGCGACAGTAATTTTTTTTTCTTAATTACTACTTTTGCGTCCGCAAATTCTGCTAGTTTAAAGTCTTGGTCGGTCTAATCGGATCAGCTTTTTAGACTTTATGAATAAAAGGTTTTCTTCGTACTTGCTCGTAGTACTGTCTTTGCTAAGTTTTACCGATTGTATTTTTGTTATTTTGTTTGATCCTAACAAATGTTATGACATACAAAAGCAAACTTTAGAAAGCAAAAAAATAAAAACTCTTTTCAAATTAACCAAATTCAAACTTTACTAAACCCCGGTGTATTGTACGATATTCCATTCATTCAAGACAATCACTTTTTAAATTCTGGATTGTCTAACTCGTAATTTTAACCGTTATCTTGCTGAAACACAACTTCAGATTAACCAGAGTGTCCTAACTTTCAAAAGCAGCTGTTGAAATCCTACAATAATGTGACCATTGAATTTGCTCGTGTTGAAGAGTAGAAATGATAGGTGTTATTCATTCTAACTTTTAAACCAGTTGATGAAACCCTATAAAGTGACCATTCATTTCGTTCGTCTTGAAGATCAAAAACGACAGGTGTACATGTTATTAATTCTAACTTTTGAACCAGTATTTATAACCCTATAAAATGCACACTCATTTTGCTCTTCTTGAGGTAGGTTCTGCAAAATTTATTTATTTATTTTTCAATGCAGCTCTGAGTGTGGCTTCTGAACTTGTGAATTTGCGGAAAAAGCTTCTAAGTGTTTTGCTTTAAATTCAGTCATTCGTAACCGAATCTTAGATTGAGAATAAACGCCATAGTTCTCTCGGCGTTTAAGTTTTAGCGAATTTTGAATTTTGAACTATGAAACTCTTCAAAGTACATATCTAATTACTTATTGTCTCGTTTCATGCACATTACTATGAAAATGTTGTTCGGTTTCTCAACTGTGAGATAAAACTAGCAAACGCGCAAAAGGAAAGCCGAACGCGACCGAAGACAGGAAAGGGAGTCTCAGTTAAAGATATAATGTAATTGGGAAAGACCAGAGACAGTATAGAAGGCATGCTGATTTCAAGCCGCTTTGGCAAGTATTGTTATCCTTCGTTAACTATAGTTAAAATGCCGTGGCCAGTTTGTGCTCAAACTACAAGCCACCACAGAGTAGCAATTTCAAACATATGAAGCTTAAAAAAAACTTGAAACTAAAATATATAAACACTTTGACAAACTTCATTTAATCTTACACAACAATCTATAAACCCAACATCAGCAAAAAAGGAAACCGTATTTGAAATTTTGATAACACATCATTGTCAAGTATTAGAGTTTATAAATTAGTTTAACAGTTTCACGAGAAAAAAGGATGAAGTAGCTTGGATGAAACGAATACAAAAGAAACAATACACCGTTAGAAATGAGCCAAAAGAAATGGTTCTTACGGTAATTCATTATTCAAACCATTTGCTATTCTTACAAGTCGGAATCGTTGTGAATGTATACTCTTCTAAAACTGATAATATTAACTATTTTCCAAGTCAAACCACAAATGTTTACCACGCACACAATTGGGAAGCCTTGGGGTTCGAAACTATTGAATTCCTATCGACCTTATCTTAATATTTTAGCTCTAAAAGGCCATTATACTCGGACCCTCCATTCATGAGGTCTACAAAAACATTCATTTGTCATCCACGGAGACTTTTCAACCACAATTTTAACTGCAAATGAACACAGTTTGGCAGAATTCTAAAACTAACTGGCTTCCAAATCTAGCGGAATAATTTAAAATTATGGAATCATTCTCTAGGAAACTTGCGAACGCTCGCAAATATATATTCCCACATAGACCAAAATTAATTTTGAAATTAGGTATTTTCTCCGTTCTCTAAATTTATTAAAAAAGCAAAGAAGTTCTCCCCAAGAAGTCGGACTTCTCGGCAGTTCCAACAACAGTTGAGAAACAGCTGTCTGAACGTTCTTCTTTGAGAATATAAATGTTCTATATTAAAGCAGGCAGTTTAAAATTGGTTATCATCAACATTTTTACTGATCTAGCTGAAAATACATGAACAAATTTTAATTTTCAAAGGAACTGGTTAACTGCTGAACGCAAACCTTGAAATGAAATCGATGAGATAACAAATAAGTTTAGAACAAAACGAGTATAACTTTAAGCAAGATTAGAATAAGGAAAAAGAACACTGAACCAACTCTTTGGCCGAGAGAGAAAACAAACCGACCTATAATTATAGACCTTATCTAGTAGAGGCGAAAGAGCTGTTTACAAACAGGTACGGCTCATAAAGACACAAGTAGCCGAGGCTTTGAATTTACCACAAGATGTACACGTCCTATTTAGACTACTGACAACATGGACAATAAAAATCATGTTAACTTATTTCTTAACGAGCTTTTAGGGCATTCACAAACGGTTATCACATTTAAATGATTTTGCAAAAATGTCCTGAACTTACCACGGTTCGAGCATAGTTAAGAGAATCGACTTTACGGCCGTAGCGTCAGCAACAAGTTTAGTGTCCTTATGTCCATTCTTTCAAGCATGAGAATTCATATATTTTTAAAGACAACATCAAATTTTAGGAAATAAAGCTTTACGCTTCATCTTAACCCTTTTGTTTTTGATTTTCGCATTTTCGAGAGCAAATCTCCCGTTCGCGAGTGGATGACTTGCATCACGATCACTGAAAGCTAAACGCCTGTAAACTCGTGGAATAAAAGTTACTTTTGAAGGGAGCGCTGTGATATTTAAGGGCTGTCAAGATTTAAACATCGCAGCAGTTTGTATTTAAAGATTATTGGTTGTACGCTCGCAGCTTTCTTTCTTCAGTCGAATTTCATGGGGAGCCTAGACTCGTCGGCTTCAGAACCAACAAGACGCCTATAAAAATCACACCATGAAAGAGCTTCAAGAAACAGGTATACAAACTTCGAATCGACATTAAAAAGCCCAGGAATTCGAACAGAACACTTTATTATACCGTGGTTTTATTTTAACGAAAATATAAAGCGAAGGTGCACTAAGACATATAGTCTTGTTTTACGTAATCTTTAAATAAGGTTGAAAGCTGTGAAAACTTGGTCGTGTTTCGCTTCGTATCAGCAGGACACTAAACAACATACTAAAGGCCGAACACCACCTTGACTGGGCGAAAAGGAAACCTTAGTTTTAATTAAAATTTTACAGAACTGGGACGGAAATGACTGAATATAGATTGAAAAAGAGCTTGATCGTTAATGGGAATTGGAGCGTTTGTAATTCTTTACATATCCAACAACATACTTACTACTAACGATTACATTTTTTTGGCTTTCGCAAGTCATCATGTTTTCAATTTCCGAGCAGATTTTTTAGTTAATGATTTATCTCTTTTGTTTGATCGTGTATTGTTTCTATATTCGGAGTTTTTAGTTCAAACGGCGAAACTAATACAAAGAATTTTAAATTACGTATTCAAAATCTTTACTGGTAACTGTTATTTTTGCAAGCGGAGTTCCACCTTATGGCAACAGTGAACTGTGCATAACAGCGATTCCTATATTAGCTTTGTTCTTTGTTAAGATGAGTTCCACACAATTGTTGTTTAATATCATAAGTAAATGGCAAGCTATTTTGTAATCTCTCCAAGGCATAGCAATGGTGCCCGTTGCCTTTAACAGGTTGTGGATAAATACAACCTTTCTATATAATGAATGAATTTTACGGCCTTTGCCCACTGTGAAAAACCAACGGGTTGTTCTCAACAGCTCTGCAGCGGGTTACCACAAAAAATCTCGCCGGAAACTCTCACACGGCTTAGCATGTTACGAGCAACAACCGCTATCAAAATGAACAAGTTTTTATAAATCTTATAATCATTAACTCTTGTTTGTCTTACGTTTTTACGTATTAATATTTTTGCTTACTCCTGTATAAAATTTCTAACGAGTTCCTTGTAAACCTGAGGCAGAAGTTTCACAACCTCAGTTGCAAGCATGTGTCTGAAACTTATTGGCTTCAATGATAAAAATACAGAAGCCGTTGAATCCAGTAAATACAATCAGCTTCCTAAGACTTTCACATTCCCTAGGATTTGGAGATAAACTATACTTAAATTGGGGTTGTCTTTCCTCCTGGATAGTATTTCAATTTTAGATCGAACTTTTAACAGTAGTAATTACTTTGAATCTTAACCAGCCATTTTAGCGCGAACCCAAGAATGCCTCATAATTTTCCGTCTATCTTCCAAAAAGGATAAAGCGTAAGTGTTGAGAATTTCACTTGGTTCAGAAGCTGAAAATTTCATGGAGTTTTGTCAGTTTTATTCGTTAAGTCAGCGAGATAAGAAAATCAGTTCCTCTAATTCTACTGGAGAAGGATTTGTTTATATTGAGAAGAATGCTGGTTCAATTACTTTTTCTCAGTGACTTAGAATTTGTTCATCGGTGCTGAAGTGTTTGTACAATCAATACTGTACTCGTTCTGTAAAGTACAACTCGTGCTTTGAAAAAAAGACGTTTTAGATAAAAGTTTGCGGAAAAAATGTTTGCACAACGAGCGGACTCAAAAGAGCAGTTGCAGCAGTCAAAGAGACGATTCTTTCTCAAACAAAAAGAAATACGATGAAAAAAGTCCACAACAACAATTATTTTTAATCTTTTGTCCTGAAACAGAAATATTAAAAGAGATCTGTTCTTGTTTAAATATAGAATGCTTTGCTCAAAAATTCTTAAGTCGCTTCAGATTTTCTTTGTATACATGTTCTTGAAAAGCTGTTATCCTAAAAAAACAGAAAAAAAACTGATTTCACATCAAATACAAATATTAAAATGATATTCCAAGTTTAGTCCCTCTTTTCTTAGCTAGAAAATGACAATTGTAAAGAAACAAACAGAATCGCACATAATCATCGATCATATTCTAAGTTTGATCAAAATTTTCTGCGAATTATCTACAGTGAAATCTACAAGCGCCTTCCTTTGCTCACACAGCTGTTTACAGAGTCGCGCGCAATTTTATCGGAGATTCCCAGTCATGAAACTGCCAAATCATACATTTCTATTCAATCTACATTACCTTTACAACTTTTAATTTTGTCGGCAACATAACGTCCGACTTTGAAAACTGAGGCGTATTTATTAATACAATGTTTTATATCAAAACTTTTTATTAATCACTTATGGGTCTCTTTGTATTTTTTCGCGCGGTAACGTTCACAGCGAAATTACTCACAAGATCGCGAGTATTTATTGGATTTAGAAGGGCTTTCAAAACGGAGGACTGATCGACAGGGTTATTAATTTATGATGCTATGAGATTTTAGCTCAGAAAGAAAAAAGCCGCTCCAATTGAGAGTAAACAAGAAGTTTTAATTGTTCTTAGGGAAATGACCTAGTTGGCGTTCCTGGTTTTCTGGCTTGAAACTCAGCAGTCATTTGAATAATAGTTCATAAAGGACACCGTGTTCGCGACAGACTTCTTTCGGACTTCTTAATAGAATTTTTGGCGGCAAAGTTAAATATCACTATCATTAAGACTGACTGAGAAGTTGTAACTTCTCGACTCCGGAAACCGCAGCAATTTAAGGGACGCTATTAACTGAGCGGCACATGTTAAAGTGTTTGTGCAAAAACTCTAAAATGTCGGATGGAGAGTCATACATTTGTAAGAAAGACAGCAGCCAAATCATAAAATGTGAAGCTTTTGGTACTTAAAAATGACAAATGAGCACAAACTGTAAATATTTATACAGGTCATCCCCAGCAAAGTAGCGTGAATGAATTGACTCTATGTCTATTGCGAGCATACATATGCATTTAAGAAACTATATCAACGGCTGGGTGTATTATAAACTTACAAAAATGGAAAGCATTTTTTTTCTTCCATACCAGGGGGTTAACTTGTGCATCTCAATTTGTCAATTCTCAACCAACTGAGCGAGAACTTTTTCTTTCCAAGGGAGGCAGTTATGCAGGGTGACCATTGAGAAATCGCTCCTGGTTTGTAGGTGATCCATTGGAAGCGCTGTGAAAAAACATCCACACGCAAACAAGACAAAAACTGTGCTTTACAAAGAAAATCACTCTAATTGGGTCTTTGAAGTCCTTTTAATATTTCAATTTCTCTTTTTTCTTGTTTTTCAAAAAAAAAAATTACAGATCGAAATGGTCTTAGAATTTCATCAACGAATTTAAAAAATATTTTATTCTTTGTTATTGTCGTGTCTGTGCGAAAAAATTATTAACTCCAATCTATTTTCCTTTCTTTATTTTTTTGGAAAACAAAATTCATTTATTACCAGTCTGAAACGGTTTTAGTATTATTTTAGTATTATTTTATCATGGAATTCAAATTAGTTTCTATTTATTGCAAAGTTAGCGTTTAGAAGAAAATTACAAGCCATCTGGTTCAAAGCACTGGATAATAAATCCTGTTCGTGTTAAATAGCAGGTGAGTAACTGCGTCCAATAATCATATCGCCACTGCAACGGTCTAATGAGAAATTTAGAAAGTCAAAACCAGACAGCATTTTCCCCAACACTTTTGACTCTGGAAGTGTTTACTTTGTCAGCACTCTGCAAAGATTAATTAACGCCAAAAAAAAAGAATGTTTCGCTCGCATTAGGAGTGGTTTTGTTAAACTTCATAAACACCTACACTATTCAATGCGGTGTTGTCATTAACAACCCTTTTTCTACAAGCATTGGAGATTTCGTTTTCTTTATTTTTTTTATTAAGAATCCTGTGGTATTCCCGATTTCTTCCGGTGTGAAATTTGTTGATGCGCGGTTAGGGGGTTTTCCTGATTTTTTAATTTTTTCCAAACTCAAGAGTATCTTTTCAAAAACAAGATTTTGTCAAAGCGCTGAATTCACGCAATAATTTGTTTTTCTCTTGAATGGCCATTTCACTTCACTTAACACACATATCTCTTTCGTCTCCGGCCACTCAGCATACTTGCAGAGTTGACAATACAAATTTGTCAATTGCCACTTAAAATTCAATAACAATCGAAAATAATTATACACCTTGCGGGATACAGTCACAAAATCGTCTTTTTCTCCGAAAACTAATATTGCACTTCTGTGCGCAAGATATTAATGACAAAATACGGAAATTAATGGGACAAGGATGTGAATGAATTCAATTAAATGCAACAGGCTTGTGCAGTTACTCACTTCAAGCAAAGCTCTTTAATACATTTTCCTCGAGTGATGATATCGCGTGCACCGAAAGATAAACATATGGAATTAACGGGCAAGAAACCTGCATCCCAGTCATGATGTGATATTTTCAAACAAAGAGCACTCTCGGGCTCCGCCGGGGGGACACAGAACCGCAGTTTATTAACAGCGCCTCTATCCTTTACAGTAAAAGAAGTGGAAAGCTTTTGATCTCGATATCTGTGCTGATACTTTCGATGTTTATCACCTAATTAGGAATCGTCTTCCTTATCAAAGATAGCTTAGCATAACTCGGGTCATAGTAGTTTCCGAGGTTACAAAATTGTTTCCTCTCCATAATTTCTACAGCTAAAACTATTGATAAGTAAAAACTCCTGCGGATCAACCAGAGAGCTTCTCGCTTCATTCAAAGGACAGGCTGCGGGAGTCTCTTTTCTCACCAAAGCATAACCATATAGCATCCCGTAGGTCCGGTCAATACAGCTCTGTCACATGTGGTGTTAATAATTTCGCCTTGACAGCGGACAGTAAGCGACTAGCAGTTAACAAAGAATCCACAGAGCTTTTAAAGCTTTTTAAAAGCGCTTCGGCTTTGTTAATAAGAATTGGAGAAAAATTGGCTCTGTTTTGATTTGAATATTCTAACTTGAGAGCTAGCAAGGTAGCGCTTGAAAGCCACGGCTTGAAGGTGTTTACGATCTCGTGCTGAGCCATTCAAATCCGTCCCACCCATGTGTCCATCAACTTTTTATCACCTGCGAGAAAGCAGCCACTCATCGCAAATTACCAAACTGTCGTTCAAGGCCGCTATCGGCTAAGACAAGCTGTCTATTCTCAAGAGTATCGCCCAAATATATCCGCTTTACTCACTCTAATCTCATGCGAGATCTCGTCCCGAAAAAATCAGATGGAATGTTTGTAGAAGCTTTTAAGTTAATAACATCCCATGCCAAATATAGCGTGTTTTTCCAAGCTATCAAACAATTAGAGGTATAACCATAGCCCAGCAGGTGAGACTCAATCATGAAATCCTACAGGATCACTGGTCTGCGCATGCGCTGGGCGGTCGCAGAGCCCTTAAGACAATTGACAAGCTTGGAGTCCT
Source organism: Hydrozoanthus sils (assembly GCA_027575215.2). NCBI lineage: Eukaryota > Metazoa > Cnidaria > Anthozoa > Zoantharia > Hydrozoanthidae > Hydrozoanthus > Hydrozoanthus sils. The sequence goes on from JAOBRD020807049.1 coordinate 21,331, forward strand.
GCTGCGGCTTAACGGTGTGACATATGCTGGCACACTCAAACAGTTCGCGTAGGATATTCTTAATAATAGTATTGCAACTGACTATTTACACTGCACACTGGCTAGCTTATCCATATTCAATGCCCCGGGAAACTTTAATATGGACGGGCCATATGAAAAGCGCTGCATTCTACCTTACGACACGAACAGAACACATTCAGCAAACGAAGAGGTGTCTACACGTAGATCAACTCCAGGCGTGGGATTTCACATCGAGGGCGGAAAAGAAGACTCAGTGCCTGGCATGAACCACTTGCTTGATTCTGGCGGTCATCTTCCCTCGTTGCGACTTTCTGCTAGGATGGCTCCCGATGGCTTACAGTACGAACAGAAGGCACCTGGGATGACAGCACAGCAGAGTATTTATCACTCGTTTCCTGCATATCGTCATATGACTTCGCCTGGTTATAATCCTCACGATTTTATCGGCCATCATCAAGACTCGCATCCACATTTACCCTCGTCAAACATTGGAACCTCTCACTCAATTTCTATGGCACTCCATGGCGGGGACTCAATCACTTCGAACGCACCTAACTATACTCATTCTCACAGACATAATATGTTTGCCTCACCTCCGCCAGCCCCGACGATCCACGGCAATAACATCAACTTTCATCATGCCGTCACACACAAGGGACTTGGAGAAGTACCTGGCGCACTGCACCTCCATCACAGCGCCTTAACTTCCACTCATGAGCCTGGGTCCCCTCACCATGGCCACTCAATGGCACTCAATGGACCACTAGGCTACGGACGAAGATCCGCAGCAGATTACTACCGATCTGATCGCTTTACACAAGGCCTCGGCCCCTTCATTGAACACGCTGGGTTTCCAGGAGCCGCTCCAACTGGAGTTTATTTGCCACTTCCTATTAAACAACCAACAAATCAGATTCTTACGTGTTTGTGGATCGACCAGAATCCCGTTCAAGGCAAACGAAAACCCTGTGGAAATCAATTTACAATGATGTCTGATTTAGTGACACATATTTCTGACGAACATGTTAGTTCCAATGACACAAATCTCCATGTCTGTTACTGGCAAGAGTGCTCTCGCAACGGGCAGCCATTCAAAGCAAAGTACAAACTTGTGAATCACATCAGAGTCCACACTGGGGAGAAACCATTCCCTTGTCCTTTTCATGGCTGTGGAAAGCTATTTGCACGTTCGGAGAATTTGAAAATACACAAACGTACGCACACCGGGGAGAAACCCTTTGTGTGTGAATTTCAAGGTTGCGATCGAAGGTTTGCAAACTCGAGTGATAGAAAGAAACATTCTCATGTCCACACGTCTGATAAACCGTACATTTGTAGAATTGATGGCTGTAACAAAAGCTATACCCATCCAAGCTCTCTACGAAAACACATGAAACTTCACGAATCTGGAAACTTGAGGCCTCTTTCGCCACCGATTACAAACGGTCAAGGAAAGAAAGACATTACAGAAAGAGACCCTTTACCTCGTTCACCAACGCCTCCAAGATCCAATCCAAGCAAAACTCAAGAATGGTATTCTTGTTGATCGTCAATTGTAGAACTTAACAAAAAGGCTTGAAAGATAGTATTTTATATCCTTAAGGCCGAAAAACTTGTAAATAGGAAAATAGATTTGAACGCACGTAATCACATCTCTTTACTGTATACAACGAGCAGATGTTTATATCACCAGATTATCCTTTCGAGTCAAAATTTATTGCTAATACAGTAAAAAGTTTTGATAATACACAAAGTATAAGATAGTATCGAATTGAAAATTCAGAAATTAGATTTATTGAAACTTGAAGAAAAGATAGTTTACTACAAGCGAAAATAAAATTAACTTTGGTCGATACCTATATTCTTTTAATGAGGTGAGGATTCTTATATGTATACAGTCAGATAATCTAGATATTCAGATGGAAAGAACCACCAAACTCACTAGGCACAGTGTTGATATTGCTTTAACACGGATAGCTTAGGATTTGCAGTTATGAGGAACGGCGTTAGAGATTGCGTTTTGGTAAATCATAAACTTTCAAATAATAGACGCTCTGTACGTGCACTTAAGATAAGATATACCTCACAGGGAAAGCATCAAAACACACCAACATGTGATAAAAAAAACAAGTTCAACAATTCTTTAGTTCATCTTATCTTCTTCCAGTGCCATACCCTAAGTCATGAAAAAAATAACTTCATACTTATCAAATTTGGAGGAATCTTTTAATTCGACAATACCTAAGACATTCAGATTTCCGCTGGTTTTGGGATAAAGCTAATACAAAAACTGAAACCTTAGTACAGTCATTTGAAAGAAAAATGTTTTAAAGAAAAGAAGAAATATTTTTGAACTTGAAGCTCATCAATTCTGGGATTAAAACTACGCATTTAACTCAATGACTGCCTGACTTTTCTTTTACACTGAGGTTTTTAAAGATACATACCACTTTCACTACAGGTGCAAACATTGTTTCAAAGATAGAGAGACAAGTTAAGGTCAGAAAAAAAACATGAAAGCAATGAGTATTTGAGCTTACACAGAAAATGCTTTAAGACAAGGTTAACTCTTGAATATTGATAATGGTTTTTTTTAAAACATTTTATTCAAAGACTTCCTCTTTGTGCAGATTGCAGTCGAAGTCGGTTTCCCCTAGCAACGGTTTCGACATTAACGTCTTTGTCTGCTGGTTTTGTTTCTCGGTTAAAGAGCTTGTTTCCAAAATAGCAACATTATTTTCTTTAGGTGTGCTAGAACTTTTCATTCTAGACAAATATTCGTTCGTTGAAAGAACAATTTCTGATTAGAGTTGGAGGATTCCATCTTTTTGCTCTTGACATTCACCTTGAACGACAGCACTCCGACCTATATCAAGCACAAAAAAATGCGAAATCACCAAGCACGCTCAACGCTGTTTAATCTCCCTTAGAAAATAAATTTTACTTTTTCATGAACATTGTTTGAACGATAAATTCTTCCAGTTCTAAATTCTAAAAAAAATACTATTCCATTCACAAACAGCGAGAAGACAGAGCAAAACCAAGCAACACTGTTTCATTCTTTCATTTTCAGTCTCTGTCATTAAAAATATCCGACAAAAGTTTGACAAAGACAGTCTCCCAAATTAAGGTGGAGTGAAAACTCTTTGAGGAAACCGACTTTCATCTCTTAAAGAATTACAGACTCAACCAATGATCCCTTTATAACATGAACTGTTTTATTAGGTGCACCGGTAAGCCAGATCTTCGTTCAGTTCAAACTGAACTCGTGGGATTTTATTTTCTGCATCTAGTTAATTCAATAAATCATCTCCAGTCTGACTTCCATATCAAGTATTGAAATTTACTATCCTCCACTGTAAGAAAGCTATTGAAAGATCAACAAATGTTTTCATATTTTAAAAGCATGGCGTTGTTTAGCCAGCTGACTGAGGATCTTGTTGGGCTTAAGATATTCAGATTACACAGAAACTACGAAAGCGTGGCTGTCCTAAAATTTCGCAAACAAATTGAACTGAAGTGAACAAAACTATACCTTGACTTAACTATGGGGAGAGGTTCGATGAATCTAACTCTGAACCAATAGTTAGATTGACTAACATCTTCAGATGGAAAGCATACTCGGTCGAAGCTCGATACTATACATTTGTTGGGCACTCTTCACTTGATAATTTCAACTCAGAGGACAGTTGTTTATGAAACAACGCGCAAGCAAAAATCTGTCAGGTTTCTGCTAGGATAATCACGAATAAACCAGATTTTCCCACTAAAAGTTTCTTTTTGTCAAAGAAAAGGGGAAAGCCACCGCCAAAACAAACATGTCGGCAAGTAACCGGAAAGATTTTTGTGGACGAAACAGCTTCCACCCATGGATTAAAGAATCTCCTCTAGGGAGAGTTTCTAATTGCAAAAGAAATAAGTCGACTCACTAGCTAGGAGAACTTTAACCGAGTTACTTTGCTGACATTACAGGATATGTCTAGCTTGTACTTAAACTGCTCGCGACACGAAACAACCACATCCTCTTGTCTAATTAGCACAAGTCGATCTAAACCGCAATTGAACAATAAAAAAGGTTTAAATACTTGTCCGCCCATTGTGGGTCGTGATATTGAAATGACAACAGGTATATATGACTTTTTCATTTGTAACCAATATACTTTCTAATCTGGCAAGCACTGTAGCCGTGCCGTACTAAAAGTAAGTCTTTGTGTTTGTTGCGAATTGGAAGTATTCAAAGTAACGACCACGAGGTTTCCAAAGGTAATACGTACATGTACTAATTCGATGATAAAGAATGTTTTCTTGGCGGGAAAGATTAAAACGACTCCACGAGAAAGGCTTGACAATTATTTTATTTTAACGAGAGAGAAGAAACCCTGTATTAAGAAAGCAATATGGCAGTGTCAGTAAATTCATCCTTTATTTATGTTATTGGGTTGTGGGAAAATTTGCTTCTCCTAAAACTTGGCGGTTATGACGTTATTGCTTCTTGTTGTGATAACAAATTTCACATGAGCCGTAGAAAATGACGGCTGGCAAAGTATTACAGATCAATTATTTGCTATTACGTATAAAGGGTATAGCGCTTCGAGTCTTTAAACTCATGGATGGACGGCTTAAGTCAAGTATAAAACAGATAGCTTGATAATATTCAAAGGAAGGCTGCTGCGAAAGCCAAGATTATAGCTCAAACTCTAAGTCTTTAAAGTTCAAAAAGTTAAGTCGTAGAAAGTAGAATTCCTACTGCTCGATACAACAGTTGACTATGGTCGCAGAACTGCGAATAATGGCCTGCTCGACGAAGAATTGTTGTCAAAACTGTAGTAATTTATTATGAGCAGGTAAAAGAGTCGAGCCCCAAGACAGGGTGATCCATTGTTATGGGGGAGGAGCTTCGAACAACAGACAACCACAACAACTTGAGTTATGAAAATCAATTCTAACCTCCCGAGCTGATCATTTGGAAATTAATTGGTTCTCCTGTTGGAGGCGAGACAGTCAGTGGACCTTTCAATGACTCAACAGGGCTCCCAAATGTAAGATCTAATTTACACAAGCAAAGCTAATCGTTTTCGATTCAAATCAACAAAGAAAACTCGGCCGCAATACATTTTGGCCGAATCTATAAAAATCTCGTTTCTCTGGCGTTATTATTTGAGCTTAAGTAAACAGTCTAATCGTTGGTTTTAGATCCTGGCGATAAGGCTTTGTTTGCTGTGAAATTAACTAATTACTGCGAAGTCGGCGTGCTGAGAGGCAGTTTCATCGCTTTTGCAAAAATGCGGTTCGATTTCCCCGTTGCAGAATGATAACATAATCAAAAGTAAATGCGTTGAAAGATGTGTACAAACAAATATACATAGCCGCCAAAACTTATCCGTTTCAAGTGTGAATGTAGGCCCGGAAGCAATCCTGCGTGTGATTTATGCGGGCCGCTATCAGCGAGACATTTAGCTGATCATGTTAGCGATACACTCGTCACTTTGAAGTGTTAACGACGAGGTGAAAAATAATAGAGTAAATAGAAATGTCAGCACTAAGGCATGGCTTAACAAGGACGGACATGCCTTAGGGTTGAAGCAGGCTTGAGAGGGATATCCTAAAACTTGATCGACACTAGAGTGATTGTTTTGTTGTCGGTGGCTTCAAAGTGACAAAGAATGACATCTGTATTCATTTAGAAACACAAGTGGGGTATCTAGATCCTCGCTGTTATTCAACTCGCTGTGCCAAAGACAATTTTTAGACATTTTAAGGGCATAACGCAACAACCCCAATTTTTTTTGTTTAACATGGATTCTGGTGGTCACTATAATCTCAAGCTTCACGAAGCGGCATAGCTATATGAACTGTTAAATTAAACTTTAGCACTACAGTGTCATCGTCACAACTCCTAAATAAATCAAAATGACAAAGCCTTTACTAAAACTCAAGGGTGATTTTGAATTATGTTTACTTTTTCGAACAGTCGAGAACAGGACCTTTATGAGTTTTTATTTGACTTAAATTGCAATTTGCCGTGTCACAGTTTTTCGGATACGTATCTTTCAAGCAAGCACAATTTATACAGATTAGTTTGAAATATTTCACAATATACAGCCGGTGGCCCGCTTTCAAAGTCTACACGCAACTAAATGTTGACAATTTCATATTTAGATATCTTCGACAAACCAAATGAGGATATTGCCTCATTGTCTCCAACACTGTCAAACAAGCTTTGATGGCTATTTTGCAACTGCAGTTTTTTTTCATGTGTGTACGAAAAAGACCACTTCGTGCTCGCTTGAAATCACGACAGAAAATTACAATAACACTTGTAGACAAATTGGGTCAAGTTGACCTAATAAATTCATTTGCAATCTGGGCACGTGTTTTTGTTAGATTTTGAGGCCTTGATAAAGATTGTTTTTATTTTCAAAGACACGTCATACTAGGAAAGAAAAATGCTGATCATATTTTTTCTGCCCGAGGTGATTCGCTCGAGTGTGTTGATTCCTTAGATCCAGCTAATATATGCAAACGTTTCATGGAAACAAGGTTTCATCACGTTTAACAAAGGAACAAATATAAAAGAGATTATGGCATATTAGCGGTTCACTCTCTGTGTGGTTTTAGATATTATTTCAAGAGAAATGAATTACCGAGATAAGCATCTGTGTACTGCTAGAGCAATTTAGCTTATATTACGGATCGGTACAACAAACAACCTAATGCAATAAAAACAAAAATAATTAATCGAAAGACTTAAATACGCACTGATTGAATATATCTTGAGTCGAACAAATCCTGAAACGGAAGATATTAATTGGCGATATTGAAATCACAATAACAAGAGGAAAAAGTAAACGATTTATGTAATTATATCAAATGTCTTTGAAATAATCATTTTGTGGGCGTTATTTTTCACAGGCAAATAAACACTTCTCGTCCTAAGTCGACTAATTTTTAGATACTGCAAACGTCCACGAAGTTCTAAACAGTTTTTAAATAATATCAACAGCTCTTGCCAATAATTCGAGAGGTTGTTATAGTCTAGACTGTTCTATAGAGCTCATCCGTCCACCATTATTTACAAAATTATTAGAATGTATGGTATTTTCACGTTCAGCCCTTCTCGTACCCAAAATATACACCGTAAACATTATAACATATACAAAAATATAAACATTGAAATACTATTGATGTGTGAAACGACGGTTTTTATTCAAGATCATTTTCAAGAGGGCGGCTTTTTCTCTCTATCGAATACACACGATTCAGGTTCACACAAGATGACTAACTGCGACTCCAAAAGGCTAAAATATATTCTAGATTTCTCGGTGCTTGTTTACGTGGAAAGAGAGAGAGCGCAAATGAACAGGAGAATCGGGAAAATTTTTGTTTGTAGAATATTAGGACAGCGCAGTTGTTCCTACGAAACACAAAAGAACCTGAAACGATTAAAAATTTGCTAAGAGATGCGGCTTCCCCTTCAAATTGTTTTTGTTTCCTTCTAGATATCTTCGTTTATACAACTGAACTTCCTGAGAGATACAATCACAGGCAACGATAAGTTTCTTATTAAAATCAATTGCCGCCGTTAAACTTGTTGGTTTTTGATAAACCTTGCGATTTAGCAATACCTCTCACATGTTTCAGTAAAGTGTCACGAAAGTAGACAAAAGTGATCGTCACTTAAACGTAAAGGATCAATATTCTATGGATGTAGTCCTTCAGTAGCATGTTAAAGTATAAATAAAATTCAAATGAAGCCTAAAGCTACTTTTGTTGCTGGAAATGGTTTTGTGAAGGACTTCAACTTTTGCCGTCGACGGCATCATCAAGGATAAGGGATGAGAAAATATGTGCTGGGCAAGTTCTTTAGAACAGCACTTTTTTTAGTAAACAAAATAACTCACCTTATATCGAGTTAACTAAGGAGATCCTTCAAAGCTTCTCTGAAGAAACATTCAAACTTTCACCTCTTGTGGCCATATTCAAATTCTTTTCTAGGTTAACATCCTAGTTCTACATAAAAAGGTATTCAAACCCTGGATCTTGCAGCAATCGCGATTACCAGCTTTCCAACGCAACGCTGCGAATTGAACAACTAAACGTCGTAAATAAGTTTTAAGGTTTGTTTTGTGTAGACACGGTTAATAGGTTAAGCTAGTCGCATAGCGGGAAGTAAGCTCCCTAGTCCCGGCTTCTTTTTTTCTACAGTCTCAAGATTAGAAGTAATCCGTATTCCTGAATTCCATAGTTTCTAACCTCTTTATTCCTCAAACAGAAATAAGATAAGCAGAGGGAACAGTCACTTTATAAGTTTTTAAAATCTGGTTAAAATATTGGATTTCTTAGTACATATAAAATCCACTTTTTTGACAGAGTATCTAAGAGAAAGGTCGCACTGTTGGAATGCACTTGCCTCCCTGTAAAGCGCGCTCAATAGAACGACTGGAGTCTGCAGGTACACAACCGGTTGTCGTTTTATTTCCAGAAATAAACCTACAACTGGTGGTATCGCGGTTTCTTTCTCCTCACCTCCCAGGTTGGCCATGTTTACAGAAAGAATGAAAACCGAGCAGCCCTCGGCTACAGTATTAACCAACCAAGCGTGTGCTTCCGTTTTGTATTCTTGCCACCCGTGAGAAAACTCACAGCAATAACAAGATTTAAAACTTGCAACGTCATGGATAAACCTAAAGAGGAACTTTAAATATTTTGATTCTGGCTAAGTCAGTGACCTCTCTCTCTCTCTATATATATATATTTATACCTATATGTAGAAAGAAGTGGAAGTCACTTTCACACGTGTAGTTAGATAGGTAAAAGACAGACAGATAGATAGATAGATAGATAGATAGATAGATAGATAGATAGATAGATAGATAGATAGATAGATAGATA
>JAOBRD020807050.1:0-12111 GCA_027575215.2 Hydrozoanthus sils
GAGCATCACTCTCGACTCCAAGTGATGCAGGGACACCTATTGAACAAGAACCTCAACCGACCAGACCACTGCTTCAAAAGGTTGTCACCAAGCAGATAACATCAACTCCTGTTGACAACACCGAGAGGGCATCACTCTCAACTCCAAGTGACGTGGGGACACCTATCGATCAAGAACATCACCCAACAAGATCTTTCCTTCACAAGGTAGTGACTAAGCAGACAACATCAACTCCTGTTGACACTACCGAGAGGGCATCACTCTCGGCTCCAAGTGACACAAGGACACCTATTGACACATTTAACTGCTTACAATTTTCTGGTACAGTAAAAGAAACTGAATCGTCGTCATCAGTGTCAACAAATATTATTTGTCCTTCACCTATCATTATTCCATCATCACCAACAGAGGCTAGTTATGAAAGTGTTGAGCACCAAGGAAGGCCTCAGGAGTGGAGTATTGTTGACTCTGAACAGAGTTTCACTGTGTTGAAAGGGCACGAAAAGCAATTAGATATCACAGGCACACCTGCATCAATGACACAATCAACAAACCAAAAGAACTTTCCTTTGATGGTACCAGAACAAAGAAAACCTTCCGAAGAAGATGACGATGATGTTATTGTTTTGCCAAAGTGGAATCAGGAGTTCCTTCAGAAAGAAAGAGCAAAAGAGGAACAAAGGAAAGCTCAATCGACAATTTCAACAGTTTCCTCTCCCGAGTCGTCATCTAGTAGCTCTGATAAAAGTGATTCTAGACAACCATCTTGCCATCAGTGGCAGTCACAAAAGCTGATGGAATCTGGTGATGTATTTTCGGGAAATGGTGATCAGCAAAGGGAGAGGGGACTTAAACCCCAACCAGACATTAACTTGTCTTTACATTTAAAGGATGGCAGCGAAAGCCAAGATGCAGCAGTGGCAATTGGTAAACCAGTCACTCACCGTTATCAACCTAGTTCATCATCATTGTCACCATCATCATATGTTCTCCAAAATGTTGGCCCTGCGTGGCCACAGTTATCACATGACATATTTCGTCCAGGTTTGCAGCCGTTTCAAGACACAACTGAAAGCTCTCACCAAGCAGGTAAGGCCCTCTAATTTATTTCTGTAGTATAACATCTTTAGCAGGGTTCGTAAGTCCTTAAATTTAGTTAACCAGAGTTCAAGGTCTTTAAAAGAAGTCGGTTACACTAGCCATTAATTATTACAAAATTAGTAATTGAAAGTTTATCTTTGCCTAACAAGTTAAATGAGTCACCCCGAGGAATTGGTGGATGCCAGTACAAATCCTACTGGTATTCGTTTTATTTGTGCATCTGTCTGTCTGTTATAACAATGTCTTTCGAGATCGTTTTGATTCGTTTTGCTCCTACTGGGAGTGTTGAAAATACGGTAGGTTTTAAGATGCTTTTTATAAAACATTTGGTTATTTTTTTTTGCTGCATGTTGATGATAAAGAATTAATATTTGCTTTTAATAAGTTTCATATTTTAGGGAAATACTTGCCGAATCATGCTAAAATCGTTTAGTAGTATCCTCTTCTTAAAGTTGTTGATTCACTTTTTGTGTAACTTACATCTAAACTTAGTTCCTTACCAGACATGCTATCGTTTCTCTTTTGTAGAAAAATCTGCCAGTCAACACGATATCCCTTCAGAGCCATCCCAGGATTTTGCATCCTCGTTTGACTTGCACCTCACCCAGACTCAGTTTGAATCTCAGGAAGTTATTGAACCAACAAGAATTGCTGCAGATGAACAACATGTTAAGGTTCCTACTGGAACCTCAGCTGGTGTGAGCAGATGTGAAATGCCTTGTGAACCGCTTTACTTTGGTTCTAGTGTCGAATCTCAGCCAAGTTCTCAAGAGAAGACTGTGATTGAAGATACTGTGTTTAAACCAGAGAAGGACAATGACCAAGAAGTTGAGGTTGTCAAGGTTACAAAATTCATACTACCTGCACAAAAGATACAAGAGAAACATACAGTAGATTATGAATCAAGACAAGAATTACCAGTTTCTCCCGCTGACACAAGTAAAAACAAAAAGCATGACAAAAACAGTACAGGAGAGAAGACCTTGACTCAGAATGAGCCAGCACACCCTGAAGTTGTTATTGTGTCTCCTTTGTCTTCTATTCCATCATTACCTAGTCAGTCAATACTTGCACCTCTTGCAACAGCAACAATAGAAAAGGTTCAGGGGAGTAAGCAACCAGATAATCTCACCGCCACAGGTAAATCAACAAAATCCACAGGAATGATTTGTTTTTTAAACAAATCTTTAACGTGCAACTGGAAATAATTTTTTTACGCTAGAAAGAATTTCCTTAATAGGGTAACATTTGCATGTTTAACCTTTACTGTTGATCTTCGCCTGGCTAATCCTAGTTGAAAAATAATTACCGAAGTCCTTTTACATTAAACTTTACTGAAAATTAGTAGTATAGTAAACACCCACATAAAATAACACGTCGTGTTTTGGGGCTTCAGGCCGATCTTGAGCTTTTTTATCAGGTGTTTTCTGCAAAATCAGCCAGAAAGTATTCTTAAAGTGCCTATGAAGTGAAATATTTGATATAGATTTTTGTAACTCAGTGGATACACCTTGCTAAATGAGGAGTAGCAGTGAAAAAATTTTGTCAAAATTTTTTATGGTTCTCGAGATACTAACATTTAATGTTTTCAACTCATGACGTCACAAGGTTAGAAGGGAAAGTTTCAATTTTTTGAAATCTGCTGCAAATCCATAACTTTTGGGTGAATTTTAGCCAAATTTGGATGAATGACTTATCTAGAGGTTTTCTTCAGATTTGTTACTAATTTTCGTTGCCATAGCAACAAACTGGGTTCCAGGCTTCAAATCAGAATTTCTTAGTTAATGGGTTTTTTTTGTCAAACCAGAAGTTGTTTAACAAGTTACAACAAAATTTCTATTTGTCTTACCATGCAAAAGAAAAAACAATGATTTGGCTTAATTGTCTCGGTGAAAGTTCTTGGAACAGCAGAAAATTAGCTTTTTACAAATGGGGGCCAGGAACCGAGTTTGTTGCCAAGACGATGAAAATTTGTTACTATTCTGAGGAAAACAGTAAGATACACCATCAGTCCAAGTTTGACTCAAATTCACAGGATTTGCAGCAAGTTTCAAAAAATTGAAACTTTGCCTTCTAACCTTGTGAGGTCATCAGTTGAAAACAATTAAATGTTAATTTCTCGAGAACCATAAAAATTTTGACAAAATTTCTTCACCGCTATTCCTCACTGAGCAGAGTCTATCCACTGAGGAAACAAAATCTATACCGAAAATTTTACTTCATAGGCACTTTAAAGTGTTTTTATAATTGCTTCTAAAATCAAATACTGAACAAGACTACCAACACTCTACAGATGAAATAAAGTTCAAGTACAAAATTGTTATTATTGAATGAATGGAACTAACTTCAACATCATGGCAAATTAATACCTTATTGGGGGAGGGGTAGCAGTTCTGATGATACGCGATCTAAAATTTAAGCAAAAGCCAAGCAAATTAAAAATGCACCAGTCCCCCCCCACTCTCTCTTATGTCATACCTGTACAATAACTAATGATTAGTCCTCAATCCTAAAATCCTTCAGCTTTTTATATAGAAGAACAACTTTCATTTTTGAGGCAAAATGTGTTCGTATGTCTATAGTACTTTTATTACCAAATCTCAGCTGTTCTTAATCCACTTGTTCTTTTATATGGGTGTTTATTGTAGTGCTTCCCCGAGTGAAAATACAATATATTTATTTTCTCTCCAATACGGGCTTTTCAGGGAAATTTATAAAAAAAGTTAAAACTCTCAAAACATAATAAGATTTACAAGTTGCGTATAAAAAAAAGGTCAGTCTTGCTTTTATAATTTTCCGATTGAAAGTTCCTAAAGAATTTTTTTAAGAGTTTTTGAATGGCTGACATTGAATTGTGTGAAGCAAGTTCCAAATTTTGGCAGACCTTTAAACAAAGGAGTCCCAGGCTGTTGTTGTGCGTATAACCTAGGTATATAACAACAACAACAACAACTCTCTTTATTTAGCCGTTCTATGGAGTGTTGTCCTCAGTGGCAAATTTGTAAATACAGCATGAAGATTCAAGTGAGGTCTTACCACTGGAACGGGGTATATACCTCTTTATTTACCCTGAGAAATTAAAATTTTACAAGTAATTATAAGGAAAGTAACACGTAGAGAGGGTACTGGCTTCTGTTATAACCATAAAGGATTAAAAGATCAGAAAGGCAGACTTACAATCTTCATGATTTGGTCGATTTTACTAAGGGACAAGTCAAACCCCATGATTACAGGTCTTTTATCCATTTTAAAGAATTACTAACTATGATAACTAATCCGCAGAACAATCCTTACGGAATGTAGGTCGGGTTGAAAAGGAAGACAAAGTCTCGACTGAAACACAACAACAGGGTCAGATAGGTGAGCCTAGTAGCTTATCTTTGTCAGGAAAAACCCTAAAAAGTTAACTGTATATCATCCACAGTAATGAAAATTTTGTGTCCAATAAAAAAAGTGTCTAGTAATTGCAAACAAAGATGGTGATTTATGGGAGAAATTACCATCTTACCACTCGATTACCCAAGAAGATACAGCTTCAATTTCTAAATAAGTTGTGGATTATAACTTGATTTATTTTTATCGTATAGAGGACAACCACCCACATACTACATCAAAGGAAACAGAGTTACTCTCCAGGGCAGGCATTTCCAAAGCATTGGCATCAATGTTCAGTGCAGAAACGCCAAGTCAGTCAAACACAGATGAAAAATTTTATTTCTCGCTTCCAAAGGGGAAAGAACCTTTAAAACCAACAACGTGTACTACTCCGCCACCAGTGCGAGTGTCTCATCCACTCAGCTCAGAACTTCAAGAAACCGAACCAAGGCCCCCACGGGAAATGGTAGAGGGACCAGTAGTGTGCGAAACTCCTGGAATGTCTACTCAAGGTAACATTAATTAATCCATTTTGACCCTGATAATTGTTCTCTTGAACAAGAAGGTTTAACTGTTTTTGTAATTATTATACTTTTTAAGCAAATACGACTACGTTATTCTAGAATTGGAGATTTGGAGACGATGTTGGAATTACCAGCTTTTATGATATGACTTGAATCAAAGAGTTTGTGGTGAAATTGTGATTGTAGTTGGATCTCGGTAATTCGAAGTTGGATAATTCGATCTCCCGCTTATTCGAACAAAATCCAATTTCCCCAGGATTTGATGTTAGATACAAAATCGGTTAACTCAAACACGGTTAACTCAAACCTCCGCTAACTCGAACTGTTTTTTTGTTTCCGTCATAGTTCTAATTAAGAGGGTTACACGGTAGCTACGTTCATTTTTGGGGTCTCAGCTAACTTTGTTTATGTATTTTTTTGGTTTTGACAGTGTCATCTTCAGTGACGTCACCAATTCCAAGGCCTCATGTGACACCATCACTCACACTCTCAATGCCTCGTTATCAATCACAAGATAGTGACTCGGACAGTCCAGGGCCAGGGTTTTGTTTAGAAAAGCCAGAAGTGCTCACCAGTAATGTACAAGAAACCAGTGCTAAACAAAGTCCAAGGTCATTGTTCAAACAAACTAGAAATCTCATTGATACAAACAGGCGTTGTGGAACTCAAAGTGATAGCGAAGATCCCTTTCAGTTCACTGACAAAGATGCAATCCCAGAACCTCCAAGGAAGAGAGCAAAGCGTGGAAAAGTAAAAGATGATGAGAAAGATAAAAAATCGAGCAGCGAAAGATCTTCCTCGCCAGATATAAAAGGCAAAAAGAAAAGAAAATTACAGAGTGGTGACGAAGCACAAAGTGCGGGAAGTCCTAGAAGGAAAAAGAAGAAAGAGACGAAAAAAGCATCTGAAGAAAGCACATCTACGGACGACTTTCCTGAACTGCTAACACAGCGTTTTAAGCGCATTACTCGTAGAAGAACCATTAAAACCATAACCACTGAGGTTCGACATCTTGTGACTATTGAGATGAGAAATGAGTCGAGTGGGGCTTTGGTAGAAACTGTGACTTTTGAAGAGATTGAACAACCAGCAGTCACACGTGAAGAGAACGAAAGCACAAACGAAGAACAGGAGATCGTTACCACTTTTAATCCACAGACTTCAATTAAAGCACAACAAATTTCCTCATCTAGAGAACCAAATTTGTCAGTTCCAAGTTCCCGGACATCACCAAGATTGCGATCTTCTGGTAGTTCAAGCCATTTAGATGATTCGTTTATATCAACAAAAGTTTCTTCAAGGAATAAAGAAAGTTATCATTCAAAGAGAGCTTCTACAAGAACATCGGCAAAATCACCACATAGTAGTGCAACTAGTTCTTCCGAAAGCTCCATTGAGTTAAAAAAAATTTCTTCAGGGACTAAAGAAAGTTCTCATTCAAAGACAGAGTCAAGAAGAACATCTTCAAAATCACCACATAGTAGTGTAACCAGTTCTTCCGAAAGCTCCATTGAGTCTGGTTATTGCCGGCATCCTCCAGTTCATTCTTTGTCATCTCGCATAGCAACGAACAAACCAACCCAGCAGAAAGCTGCAATAAGTTTTGGCGAAGAACAACGGTGCGGTAAAGAAAAAGAAAGAAACACTGCAAGACAACCTGGAGGTAAGGCAGACAAGACTCACGAGCATGACTCCCTTTTGCTTCAACCAAACACTCGCGTCCTTGCAAAGTGGCTTGACAGTTATTATTATCCTGGGCAAGTTCTATCTGGGCCAACTAAGAATGGCTACTATCAAGTGATATTTGATGATGGCGACAAGCGTCGGGTTAGACGCGAGAATTTGTTGGTCAAAGATAAGTTGTCTGTTGGACAGCATGTGTTGGTGCAAGGAGAAGACGAGTGTTTCTCGCCTGGTCGTATCGTTGGACACTATCGAGAAAAAAACACCATCGGATACACTGTTGAAAGAGATGACCATGTCATTAAGAGATATCCACAAAGCAAGGTATTGATTCGTGTTTTCCTTTGTTGTAGATACGAACGAGTTGAGGGGGTATGGGGGACGTGTTGTTACGAATAAGCCAGTTCGGAATTTCAGAAACACAAGTGCGCGTCGGTATAAAATGAAATATTCAAACTTAAGAAAGGAATAATAATGAATTCCCATTTCGCTTCATTGCGTTCCTTTGTTTAAATTTCACGAATTTTACATTTTATCCTGACTCGCGCAAGTGTTTCTGAAATGTCGAACTAGCTTGTACAATGTGTAAAACAATGTGGCGCATGAGTTGGTCTTCACAGTTCTGTCTTCTAACGTTGTGCTCAAGTTACGTTTCGTATCTTGTTGCAAGAATTACATTTGAAACAAACCTTACCCTAAAGCGTCTACAATAGTACGCCAATTTATTATTAGACCCGACAGTCAGGGATTTTCTAAAACGATGTTTGAAAACAATTTTGTTTTCGTGAAATATTTAAAACAAACATTTTTAGGGGAAAGTGGTGAATTTCTAAGACAATATTCGAAAACAATTTTGTTTTTTCGTAAAATACTTAAAGCAAACGTTTTTGCTTTACTTGAGCTCCTTCAACTTTTCATCCAAGGACATCATAAATTCGTCATTGTTAAGAAAACCTGGAAAACTCTATCCCTTTTCAAATTATAAGATAAAACAATCAGCCGTCAAGTGTCGTTTTCATGGCGCCTGTACATCATGCGACTCCACCTACGTCGGCAAAATTTAATTTTAACTTCAAAAAATCAGCGAGAGACTTTGCTTAAGTTGATACTAAAGCGAAATCTTCAAACTAGTTTAGAATACCCAAAACTGAAGTTTGACCCGTATAACTTCTGCAGGGACACTTGTAACCGATTTTAAAAATAAATTTTGCGGGGAATTTACGAAGACAAAATGCCTATTTTGGCGCCAAAGCTGCCAAAAAAATTTATTTTTAATCTCATTAGATAAGTGTGATGTCACATGATTTGAAAGCCAGGAGATCAATCTTACTTTCCTGGTCAAATTCACATGATCATGGCGAAGTTTTCATGACTGGTGGCCCAGTGTCTGAGCAAAAACTTCACTAGTTCGCTGTAAACGCTAGTATAGAGCAGCTTGGAGTCCTTTCGAACCGTGTGACTTCATAAATCGCCGTCGTAAGTTTTAAATTTTATTTGCACTGAATACACTATTTTGAAAGCATATTGGTCATGTAAGCACTTTCATCCATTTACAGTTGAATAGAAGTGTTGGAAAAGCCGTCATAGCTGTAAAAGTATCAATGACAAAATGGCTTCAGTAGCGCTTTAAGAAATGTTTAATTTACATCATACTTAATACCTGAAGATGCCGGCTCAAGCAGAGCAAAAACGTTTGTTTTTGAATACTTTACCTGTGTTTTTACGCCTCATTTTTATCTTATTATCAAAATGGAAAATTCTAGTTAAATATCATAGGTTTCTCTTGTATGTTTAAAGTCCCTATCAAGCTAAATGTTTTACTTTTTGGATTAAAACTGTTGTCATTTGTGAACTCAAAATTCGAAAACTAAAGAAAATTTCCACGTCTAAATATGCTTTTTAATAAAAAAAAAAAAGATTGGAATGTAAATTTTGACCGAGCAAGTCGGGACTGGTAACCTGTGACGTAGCAGCAGTGAGTTACGTGGTTTTTGTTTAAAAATTTCATTTCTGTTAAAAAATGTCATAAAATTTTTATTTCAAACAATTTCAAGGGAATAATTCGTTGAGTAATGTTATAACAATGTGACTATTGCCTATTGTAGCCAGAATTGAATTTTTTGAGATAAAAAAGAGTGTCTCTGCTTCATGCCTCGTTCTACGTCATATGCCTCCTGCTACGTCATCATTGTACGCTTCAAGTCTAAAAAATGTAACCGGAACGGCGAGAAAAGATTTAATTTTCAAGAATTACTATTATTAAAGGGTTCTACTTTTCATCTGGAACTTCGAAAAATAAGCTTTATAGGGACTTTAAGTATACGGCTACACAATGCAACAATGTACCGTTGCACGTGTTTGAACCTTTTAGTGTGGCCACACGGTGAAATCGTTGCATGTAATGTTGCAGGAGTAGGGTCGGTTACGCAACGTTGCGTGCAACACTAGCCACTTTGCAATTAGCGGTCAAGTGACCACACCTACCTTAAACAATTAGCTATGACAAAATGATGTTCAGAACAGAAAGAGCAGGTCAACATCAGTCACAAGGCATAGTTTCAACTCTCGACGTTAAGTACTTGAAAAATGAGAGCAAGTACAAAATCAAATTTTTTCCAAGTGAATTTATGTGAAAATGGTTTTGAAGAGCAAGGCTTGCTCTTCAGTCATACAAACTGTAAGAAAATATTCGCCATTTCTTACATATTTGAGGTCAAAAGCTGAAAATTTGCCTTTTTACTGATGTCAACCTGCTCTTTTCATTTCTGGTTACCATTTTGTTGTTGCTGCTTTATTTAAGTAGATGTGGTCACATGATCCCTAGCCGCAAAGAGCCTATTTCAGAGTTTGCTACACGGTGCAATTCTTTCGTTGCGCGCAACGTTGTTTGCAGTACTGCATCATGAGCTATACTATATATATATATATTAGTCATTTGTACCTTCTGTGGTCAATTTTTGTTGACGTAAATAGGTTATTCTGACGTCGGACCAAGCCATGGCCAATCAGACTGACATATCTAGCAGTTCTTGTGCAAAGGTAAATTCATCGTGTTTTGCCTGTCGGCTTTGATAAGCGGTATTGTTTTCAAGGGGGTGGGGGGACTTAACTTTAACACCCTTTTTGTTTACTTTCGATGTTTTTGACGATATCGCCGTTCATGGTTTGAAATTTGGAAAACCCGCTTAAAACGAGCACGGACGGAATGAAAAATGAAGTGTCTTCAATATTTTAAGACTTTTCGAATGAGTTTTAAATTTTTGCAGGGGAGATTGGTAGTAAAAAGAGAAATTGGATTTTTTAAATTTTAGAGACGCTTGAAAATTAATTTTGAAGTTAATACTTGATGGAAAAGCGCCAAATCGTTCTCAAACAACAGCTGCACTCAAGCCTGGTCAGGGGGACAGTTTGATGACTGTACTCAGTGTTATTCTCATTCACATTCTGTGTTAATCTGTATAGTTCATTTTAACCCATTCAGCCCAAGAACATCATTTAACACGTGTTCTAACTGAAATTCCCACTTTCTCATTTTAAAAGATTAATGTCTTTTTTTGTTTGAGTTTTGTTGGGAGAAGACAGCTGTTGATAAGCTGGCTTGGGAAGAAACTCATTGAAGGACGTTCCGTTTTTAGGTTTCTCATAGTTCCCCTGATCTTAGCAAGAAAGATAAAAGAACAATCGAGGCAGAAACTCCAAAAACAACGGGAAAATCTGCTTCTCGACGCGTTGCCGGAAGTCGGGTAAAACGTAGCTTGCGCAAAGTTGCAGTGGACAGTAGCAGTGACAGTGTGGACGAAAGGCAAAAAGAAGCCAATAATGCCAAGCAACCTGCTCGTCGAGGACTGGCTTCGCTTTTTTCACAGCGTTCTCCCGTGAAACAATCAGCAGTGCGACGGTCACCGCGGCGTAAATTTAGTTCCCCTGAAAAGGAGCAAACACAAAGGTCACAATCGACAGACTCACAAGAGCCCCCAGAGCTTGGGCCTCTACCGAGAGACCTAAACTTATTTGCTGGCATTGCCTTTATTTTGACTGGAGTCGCAAAGACGAGGAGCACGCTTGATGAAACGGACAGCGAGAGTGAAATGATCGAATACAACAGGGATCACCTCACGCAGCAAATCGAGGCTGGAGGCGGAGTTATCCTGAACTCTTTCGACCAATCACAAGTGGCCGTCGCTGACAGCTGTTTTCTCATTTCAAACACTCACAGGCGAACTCGTAAATATTTTATCTCTCTAGCTCATGGTATCCCTTGTGTTTCTCACGCTTGGATAAATGATTGCTCAACGCAGAACTCTTTATTGGAGTACAAACGGTACGTTCTTCCTGCTGGAGAAAATATTGAGAGCGGGGAACTGGTTGAAGCGCGATACAGCCCCAACATTCTTGGGGGGATGACAGTAAGTGACGTAGATAGTCAAAATATTAAGTTGAGAGTAACCAGGGAACGCCTTCGCTGTTCCATTTGGAGAAGTAACAAATTAGTTTTTTATTCGTTTAGAAATTTGAAAACTGAGTCCAGAATAGTTTTTGTGCGCGCCGTTAAAAACTTTTAGTTCTTTGATGTGTCTAGTAGCGTATTTGGCACAGCGTTAAGCGGATGACTCCTTCCGGATGGACACTAGTCCAGCATAAGCTAACATCGAGGACGCAATGCAGTGGTCTTTTTTAGGGCACACGGCCTCCGGGTAACGAGTGGTAGTGGTATTGTTAGTAGTGGTAGTAGTAGTGGTAGTAGTGGTGGTAGTAGTAATAGTGGTGGTAGTGGTCGTGGTAATGGTAGTCGTAGTACTTGGTAGTGGAGGTAGTGGTCGTGGTAGTGGTAGTGATGGTAAAAATAATATTGATAGTAATAGTAATGATATTAGTAGCAGCAATACTAGCACTAGCTTTAGTTGCGTCACTTAAGCAACTTTGCCTCTTCCCATGTATGCACAAATATGCCTTAGCCTGTGAACAGGCTCTTCGACAAAATAAGTGAGAAAGGGGACTGAAGAAGAGTCGAAGAGCCTGTTCACAGGCTAATATGCCTGAAAGAACGATTCTTGGATCTTCGATCTCAACCTTTATCCCTCCTATCCCTCCTCATGACAGGTTTATTTTCACGGGTCAGATGACTTCAAGGCCACATGGTCTGATGTTGCCTTGGCAGCAGGCAGTTCAGTGGTTACCAAGTTACCCACCAGGCCAGTTCGACTGCTGGCGGCGGACCATGTCGACTATGGATGTCACGTAGTTATATGTCAGGACAGTCATATTCCCGCAGGGACCTTACACAAAATTCAAGTGCTGGAGATTCCTGTGGTCGCATTGGAATGGCTCTTGCAGTGCTTGATAAATGGAAGACGGGTTCCCTTCGACGGTCATCCTAAGTACTCGTACAATGCATAGAATTTTCTTTTCTTGATGTAATAGGTGCCAA
>JAOBRD020807157.1:0-13464 GCA_027575215.2 Hydrozoanthus sils
CCGATCTAGATGCACCTGGAAGGAATAGTGTTATCCTAAATGTTTTTAAGTGTAGGTTAAATGTAATATTCCCACTGCTGAACTAAATTCTTATATTGTTTCTAAAATTTACATTTAGGGTGGAGGATTTAGAGAGAAAGCTGCAGCAATCAAAGGTATGTATTGTCAGTTTCTATTTTTAGTGTTTTATATTTAACATTAATAAACTGTCTTCTTTCACTGTCTGTGATCTGTGATTCGCGTGCTTCGTTTGTCAAAATTGATCGCGTAAGTTCCCGTTATCTAACGACGTCATTTTAGGTATTAACCCTATCTAGCCCGGGATTTTTTGGGGTGTCGCAGCCTCCTTTACTTTTTTACCATTCATCCTAGAGTGATGATTTTTTGCACAAATGGTAATCGCCATAAGAACTATTTAATTTTGGAGTTAGGTACGACTAATTATTAATGACGTCATATTGATGTCATCGAAGATGTTTAGACTCGTAGTTTTGTTATATTCAGTGCAGAACACAGATTTTTATTAAATAACAGGAAATAATGTCTTTTGCTAACTTAAATCGCAACATCCTTTCAATTCCGAAATGTTATAACCAAAACAATTTTTGTGACGTATTGATGACGTCATACATAACGTGTTTCTTTTATGTTTTCGTAGAAAGCTACAATAGTGAATAAACCTGCTCTAAATGGATCTGAATTCAATATCTGAATAAATATCCACACTAGCATGGTATTTACAAACGAAACTTTACGTGCAGGATGAAAAGAATAGTAAAAAATAGAAATTTTGAAAAAAAATTAAGAAATACCCATAATGCATTGTTTTGAAAATTAATTGGGAAGTTTGCTGCAAATCTTGAAAACAAAACCTAGCACTTCTTAAATTTGATTAGTATGGACTATATGTTATTACGTTGTACATCAGCATCTAAAACAAGATGATTTTGAAAATGCAAAAGGCGGCCTTTGACTTTGTGGTTGCCATGGCAACAATATTTAGTGGAACACAAAGAAACATATCAAAACATTCCCAATAAAATTTTAGGAAAAGTCATAAAATTTCCATTTCGTACTGCCATGCATTATAAAGTTATTCACAAAAATATACCTGGGGGGCGGATTCCGCTGCCCCCCCCCCGGGCTGTATAGGGTTAAAGTAACGTTTACAAGAAATTAATGGGCACTTCATATGGAGAACAGAATTTGACAACTTTAATTACGAACTCATTCAGCCACTTAATACTGCCTGACATTTTAATAGTCTTTCACTGATCCACCCATTAAACATAAACTCTGACCATTCCCCTATGTCAGTGGGGTTCTGTGTTCGCCCTCTCCAAGCCTTGCGTGGGTCTCGTAACACACTCTGGTTTTCCTACTGTCAATACCTTAAGGTTAAATATGAAAAAAAAGAAGTCCCATTGAAAATTTTTATTAAACTTCTGTCGCCGGGGAGAAACGCCATCCACTGAAACAATGTTTCCCTAAAAACCTTGAACAAAAAATTAGCTACACGGTACAGCTTTTAAGACACGAGAGCTACAAGGGCCAGTTCAGAAAACACCTATACTTAACTCTACGGTGTGGCTAGAACCTACACACATGTGCACACCGGTTTCACCTGTTTAGTTTTTTTCTGGTGTTTTTTTTATTTTTTCTCCATAGAAAATTATGACATGCCTATTGGCATATGAGTAAATGGTCTGTTTATTAATCGACATCTTAAGTTGCCATGGCAACAAGTAATTGAAAATCGACAAACAACTTGTGAAAAAACCTCTCAATAATCTTTAATAAACTATTTAGAACCAAAAGTGAGTTAGTGATACACAGATAATGCTGAACATTGACATTTGGCTACATAAGGGTCACCAATAGATTTCCAGCAAGTACCGCAAAGAGGTATGCCAACATACTTGCCATGGAGATTTGCAAATTACCTCTCAACTTAGACTTTGAGGGCCAAAATCCTCGTCACCAGTCAATTCGTGCAAATCAGTCATCCAAACATGCCCTTGGTCATCTTGATACACACCACTTCCATATTTGAGCTGATTTCTTGTGGCTTAAGACGAGCTACTTCGGGTCTTCTCGCCGTTAATAGCAAAGTAGGTTTTTTACAGTGGATCAGTCGGAGTGGGGTTTCCAGGTCATCTGTTTCAATGATGCATAGTAAAAGAGTTTCGGATTGATAATTGAAACAGCTCTCAAACTGTACCGTAATTAGATATATCTGAAAAGTTCATCCAGCAAAATCAAATTGTCTCACCACTTTCCATGAATTTTAACATTTCATCTTGAAACCTTAAATAAAAGATTTTCAGAAAATTGACTGTTTCATACAGTAGGAAATGGAACAATAATGAGCAAACAACACTGAAGTTTAGTGACAGTTTTAAAAAAAATTCCATGTTAGCTACTGTAACGAGAGACCCTTCATGGCAGTTTTATGGTAGCGATTTGCTGGTCTTCTTGAAAATCATACCTACATGGGCTAAATGTTTCTTTATCGACAACTCATTTGCAGAATGAAAGCTTTTTATATAAGAAGTCCTATGTTAGTGTGTCACGTGTGGCCTATCTTGCATTTTGACCAAGGTAAAGATTATGATGGGAAATGAGCCCTATTTTGGTTTTCCATGAGCTAAGTCATTTGGCGGTAGAGTTTGCTGTTGCATGTGATTTTATAGCATTTCATATATACCTGCAATAAGGCAGGATTTGGTTTTCTGAATACAAAAATTGGGACACCCCTGTTACTTGGGAATAATAAAACAGAGAGGAAAACCAATGTGGCTTTTACAATATTTTATCAAACCCAACTGTGATTGCAAGTCTGTTTTTAGAGTCATGATGAACACCCTTTAAGTACTTTGTTATGTTTCTGTAAAACTTAAAGACCATTAGATGGTTGTTGTTGTTTATCGTCTATAGTTAACTCCAGAAGTTACCTCAAAAATTTGACATCCGTCCAACTGAAATATGTATGTAAACCATTTGACCACATCTGCCTGGAAGTTACTCTATAAGTTCACTGTTTAACAGACAGACTTAGTTCGATCTTTCAAGTAGACAGACAATGATTTGACCTAGATAGTCCACTTCCAACGCCCCCACCCCAGCTATTCAACATGTTCCTGACCATTCCCCAATGTCAACGGGGTTCTGTGTTCGCTCTTTCCATGCCCTGCATGGGACTCAAACCCATGGCCATAACACGCTCTGGTGTTCCTATTATCAAGGCCTTAAGGTGTAGTGTGAACACAAGTCCCATTGGACTCTTAAAACTGCTGTAACAGACAACCGTCACCATCCACTTGAAATACTGTTTTTACTAAAAAAACTTGAAAAAAAAGTTACATGAAAGTTTGTGGATCAATCGGTCCCCTCCCCTCTACTACTGTCATATTTTCGTATTATTGACAAGATAATTTGACATGCCAGTTGGCACAATATTATTACATGGTCTTTTCGTATATTTATATATTTTCAGATAAACTATTTTGACAAAAAAGTGAGTTAACGATATACAGATAATGCTGTTGCTGTTAGCTTTAAGGGTCATTGCCCATAGATTTCCAGCAAGTACCGCGAGGAGGTATACCATGGGGATTTGCAAATTACTTCCCAACTTAAACCTTGAGGGCCAAAATCCATACTCAACTCATGCACATCAGTCATCCAACCATGCCCTGGGTCATCCTGGTACACACAACTTGCATATTTGAGCTGGCTTTTGTGGCTTAAGCGAGCTACTTCGGGTTTTCTCATCGTTAAAAACAAAGCAGGTTCTACACAGTGAATCATTCGGTTCCCAGGTCACCTGATTGTAATTGTACACTGATTTTAAACCGAAGGGGAGGAGATCAAAGTTAATTATCGTCTAGTTATCTACTACTTCATTTAATGTGGTTCAAAGAACCAGTTTTTCATTAAAACAATAACAGTCACATGAATATTTGAATAAAGCGTGAAACTCCCAACTTAGAATAAAATTGTACTGACGAAACATAACCTTATGCTTTAAACAGTAAATGATACACACAGTAAAACCATGACAACAAAATCGAAAGACTTACTACTCGAAATGCAAATGACAGAATCTATTAATTTGGAAGAAATATATGATCTCACAACCCCAAAACTTGTCAGAGTCGTCAAGAATGAGCTGGATAACTTGCAATAATTGAAAGCGAAGAAAGAAAAACTGAAGATAAACAGTGAGTATTAAGAAATGTTTGCAAAACGTCAAGACCGGTTGTTAGTTTGGTTCAAAGAACAATTTTAATTACTCGGGTTTCCTGTGGAAGAGCCCGAGTATTAAAATGCAGTTCATCCACAAAACTCAGAACTTTCCAAAAAGTCAGCTCCGGCGCATCTGCGCAATCTCGACTTTTCTGCTTCCGGTGTAATCTGCGCACACTATTGGGTTTTTTCAAGTCGCCATTGAGATGTTTGAGAAGGCAGAAAGTGCTATGAGTAATAAATGTGAGCAGCGCAGAAATAGAGTTGACAAAATTAACTTTACAATTAACTATAAGAAAATTTACGCGTAAAGCTTTGATACTGATCAAGAAACTTGATATACTGTCAGTTACTAATTAAAAATCAACAACAACAACAACAACAAGGGCGCCATGAGCAAGTATCTACCTCATTTATTTAATTGCTTTTGTTTTAATGAGCTTTAGTGCCGTTTTTATATCCGCCGTATTGCCTCATTTTGTTTATTAGAAACGAGGAACGCGTTACTTCCCTGAAAATAAATATGACAGAATTCAGACTTTTTCGTGACAAGTTTGTTCTTTATAAGCACAATAATGAAGTCGCTATAGGTGTCTTGAGTCGAGACGTGTGCGTGACTCGCACAAAAACAAGGAGGCGTCTTCATGCCTGCTAACTGTCAACATTGTGTTCGTACCGCTGTATACACTTAAATGGGTAAATTTGGGTAAATTTAAAATAACTGTTTGAAAATCGACATTTAGTCGTCTTTTTAAAAGAAACTCAAGACGATAGTGCGATCTGTTGAGAGATCGCTTCAGCGGTGGTCAATCCTTACATGGAGTTGTTTATTACTTTCATCATCCAGGGTTAAGGAAAACCATTAAAGTGCGTGCGTATAACTTAACTTTGCCCCGAATTTTGTATATATTTCGGCTATACCTCTTCGTTTACACAAAAATTGAAACAAATACTTGATATAAAAAAAAATTCAATTCGTAAAAGTATAAATTTCGATTCTCAAGTTCCGAAAATCGGTTTGCAAAAATTTTGCGAATTGCGGTGTGCTAATTCAAAGCCTGTTATTATTGCTCTACAGTATTTGAAAAAGTTAGAATTCGATTTGGGCTTAGAGTTAGAAATGACTAAAGGTTCTAACAAAAATACTCCGAGCTCATTCGCCGGTCTACCGCATCATCAGGGAATAAATTAGTAAATAGTAAAAAGCGTAGCGAAGTTCCAAGATTAAATGCCGGCTAATTCGCGATCGACCGTAACATAGATTATAGATCTGAATAAAATTACACAATTCTCACAATAACTGCGCAACCTTCAGCCAATACTCAGTAGCTTCAACAAATTAAATGTCTTTGTTAATTTGTGTTCACCAATTATTCCTTTGCTCCAGCAGAAAGTACTGTACCCTCAGTTTCAATGCCTAGTTGAACCCATAGGAAGCCCTAGTTCACGCCTAAACGGCGTCTAGTTTAGATTCAGAAAACGCACAATGTCTCCCAACTTCCATAGCAGCGTCATCAAAAATGCAGCGGGAAACTTTCACAAATTGAAAACGAGCAGAGGTACAAAGTAACGATAAACAGTCCCAAAATGTTATAATTTTTTCACGTCCGTATTATCAACGCAATTACCAAACGTAAAATGAAAGATCTCTTGATTTACAGATCAGTGTTTTGGGCAATTAAAATTGCTTGCCTTGACGTTTGGTATGTACACAGAGTTATCAAATTTGAGCTGTTATATAAATGGAGACTTAACAAAAGCTTTGTTTGATAACCGAAAACTCCTTTTGTTAGTTGATTGGTAAAATTATATATTTACAAAGCTATAAACATGTAGTTGTATATAGTTTTAGCTTTTATTATCATTTGCTGTAACTTAAAACTAGCTCAATAAATAAGTACTTTCTTTCCACACTCATGAGTTCAGTTGACACAAGAAGCAAAACATGACAACGGGGATTGAGAAAATGAGAAGTGATAAAGTTTGGCAAACTACTTGTAATGAAAATGGAGAGCAAAATTATCCTAAGCTTGGGATGTGAAAGTGTAAGTTCTAGTTGAGAAAACTCAGCAACTCATAATTTGACATGATTGTGTGTAGAGTGGAGAGGAAAAAAAACCCAATTTCCCCAATGCTCAATTTAAGATCTAGACCTGTTATTCAAGTTTGAAGCATGTAAACACGTTACTACCACTTCTCAAAGTTTTGACCAGTTCACTTCTGTTGAAAACTTGCATTTTATTACATTAATTTGTAGTTGATTGTTACAACATTTGTGGTTAACCGTTTTGTTACATTTGTGGTTTAAAATTTTATTAAGTACTCTTATGGTTAACATTTTATTACATTTGTGGTTAAGTTTTATTACATGTGTGATTAATTAATTTTACATTTGTACAAACTCAATTCATTGTACTGTATTTGTAGTTAGTATTACATTTGTGAGCAGTATTTTATATTTGTGGGTGATACAAACGAAATTATGCAAAGATTTTTGTTAGCAATTGAATTCATAGTCACTGTGTTTTTGGCCTAAAAACTGCCAAAGCTTTGTTTTGAAAGGTCATTTTTTCATTAAGCAAGTTATGTTATTAAAAAACAGATCATGAATGCAGCTTAAAACTGCATGAGTACTTTTCAAAACAAACCATTCATGAAATCGCTCCATTTTTTTTGTCAAAATTTATGTGCAATGTATGTGGCTTAATATAGTTCAAGGGTCTAGTGCAGAAATGACATAAGTGACTTAGTATGAAATATTAAATTCTCCCAATGATTCTTGAGAGATAATATGGGTGATGTGGGGAGAAACGACAACTTCATCAAAAGTCACTTACAAGGCAAATCACATCAGGGGCCTTTTCCAAAATGGAGCCATATATTAAAACTTTTCTGAGCAAACAGAGCATAGACAGAATTTGGTCTGTAAAATCAAAATCAAGATTATCAAAATCAAGAATGTTTATCTTTGTGGTTGACTGTTTTAGTAAGTTCTCATTGTACCATTGACAATCGATTATCAGAAAGCAATCAATGAGTTAATATCAATAGCTAGAAGTTCATTAATTGATATCGATTGGTATGGACCAATAGATGATCAATTGAAAGTCACACGAAAATTGTATGCTGGTCACATCGGTTGACATTGATTCTCATCGATTGACATCAAATGTTTATCCATATGCACCTCTGTTTCTTGTTTCTAACGGCTATTTTGTTAGAAATCTTGGTGCCTTTACAAGTATCACTTAACCACTCTAAGTCTAACATTTGCCATCAAAGGATGATACGACTGCACCATCAAAAGCACAGTTGGGAGTGTTTTCATTGCATCAAGAGAAATTGGGATGGAGGTCCTGCATTCAAACTGATTATCAGCTGATGCCAATGAATTATACATATAGCAATCAATGCCAATCAGTAAAAGGTCAGGACTATGCTGGCTATCAATTGGCCATTTATTTCCAGTATCAATCAATTGATTAGTACCAATTGATATTGATTGCAATCAGTCATTGATTTCATCAATTAAGTGTGTCAATGCTAATTGCTCAAATGACTACAGACCAAATGATGACTGACTCTGCTCATGCAGTCCCATATAAAATAACCGTTAGTTTACAATTGTTCCAAAAGCACATGTTGAATAACAGTGAGATGGAATTTGGCCAAAAAAGCGTGTAGCAATGAGTAGGCTATAATGCATCAATCAAATTGAAGCTTAAACATCCCCCCAGGCAACCCCCGGGCATTTGACCAGCTTTAATGCCTGTGAGAATTTGACACCAGGATGTGTCCCGGGGTCGGCATTTGAACGTAAGGGAGGAGAGGGTCGGGCATTTGAACGAAACTGAAATACCTGATCAAATGATTCATAGTTCCCACAGTGAACTCGCATGACATAAATCAAAGCATTTCTCACAGAAAATACTACGTTTTAAATTGACCCACCTTTTAAGCACGTATCTGTGATTCTAGGATGTACAATATTTACAACAAATATGGTGATAAAAAAAGCTCACTGTGACTGAATTCGAGTCTTCTTCAGTGACAATTTGATTGTTTGTCATGGTCAGGGCAGCTTGGCATTATGTTTTGTCATTAGAAGCCGTAATTAAAAGAAACTAGATAATATAAAGACTTATCTTGCTTTATCCATATTTTAATAGTTGCATTTAAGAACGTTTTTAAATAAAAAATAACAATAAATCATCACAAGGCAGTTCGATTTTGTAAAGTACAAAGAAACGAGAAATTAATGCATTTTATCAATTTCAGTCCTGGGAGGGTGGGGAGCATTTGATCACAAATCCATCATTATGGTGGGGCATTTGATTGGCAATCTTGCCCTGGGGTGGGGAATTTGACCATGCATAAAAATTTCAAAAGTTCAAATGCCCGGGGGGTTGCCAGGGGGGGATGTTTAAGCTTTGATTTGATCAACGCATAATTCATCTCACCATCCAACCAGCAAGAATGGAGTAATTGTTTTATTACCTTATAGAGTAACCTGAACCCTTATTGATATTTGAATTTAATGGCAGCTAAAATTTTCCTGGAACCAAATCTCAGTCTTGCAATCAACTACAAAGCCAATTTCCATATATGGTCAATTCAGTACATGAGTTGGAAACTGCAAAAATTTAGTATGAGTGCATGCACCGGGCAGAAAAATTGCAGCCGGCATAACCGCTACAAAAAGATCTGATCGTATTCTCCATAATTTCTCACAGTGACGTTACTGTTTATACGATAATAATTTTTCAGAACTAATAAACATCTGACCTGTGAAAGACTTGATTAAATCACTTGTCTATAGCCATTAGCAGCCGAACCAAAGGTTCAACGTGCAGTCAGTCAATTTATGCACGTAGAAAGAACTTCTCTGGTTACAACGCATCGTATATTCCATTAGCTACAGAAGACATATAGATTGAGGAAAATCCGTAAACAAGAAATCCGTGGTTAGAAAAACTAGATAAAGTATTATTGTGTTTCATGAAAATTAAATATGACTCCACCCAGACTCCACGTAAACTTCATTGTATGTTTGCATTGTTGATTAACCATTCGCCAAAAGCTTGTGACGTCACATGCATGTTGGAAGGCGCCATATTATAGATCGAGCGGGCTTTTCGACTTGTCCTTACCACTGGCGAACTGTTTAATTTTTTGTCAATTTATGGTGCTTCAGTCGTCTCGTAATGTCGAGAAAACTTTGCACACCGTTCTGCGATAGACGAAAACCTTGTAAAGAACATCACGAGCTGCTAGTTGCTTTGCTTAATTGCAGTGACCATGGCTCAAAAAGATCTTCAGGTATGGAACACTTCGAGATGACTGTCGCGAAATACCTAACGAGTGGTTGGAAACAAGAAGACGACGTTCCCGATCCAACAGAGTGTTATCGGTTCCCATTGATACACTGGGCATGTGTGCTCGGAAAATGCCAAGCCATCGAATGGCTGCTTGAAAACGGTATGAATCTCGATGAATCCTTGTGCATGATTAGATCTCTTTGACTCAAAACCTTTATCAAAGACTGATCGTAACGAAAAAGAAATCTCAAGTGTAGTAAACTTGCGCTCTCACATTTACACGAGTATATTTCTTGCGCATAACCTTTCTCCTGCGAGCTCTATTAAAACACTGTTTCGGGGCCCTGTTTTGGCTGTCAGATCTAAAATGCTTGTGACCGTAAAATCCCATCTTCACTGGTATTTGACAGATTACCTGGTTCTAATGAATTAGTGCGTTTCAGGTAATTCAGGAAGCACAAATATTTTCTGGGGGAGCTAACCCCAGAATCCCCCCTCCCCCACATCTTGCAGCTTGGGCCCTCGGTCAACAAACTATCTCCTTCTTTGGAAAACCACAAACTTGAGAGCTCTGCAGTTATAACTTGTCTTTTGACCTATAGGTAGCTCAAGCTAAGTTAAGAATATAATTTTTTATAGTTAAAGATTCAACTAAAATATTAATAGTTTCTATTTTTGAATTTACACAGTGCATAAATTACATGCATATTATTTTACTTCATCCCCAATCAGTTAATCAACATTTAACACCTTACAGTAGATAACTTACAGTAGATAACTTAAGCAAAATAAGTTGTTTTGTAAGGCCAAACAAGATAATAGACCTTATGCAACAAGACAACTCAAGTGGAAGAGGGCAAAATTTCATCCTGTGACTGACATGGCAGTTCATTTGTCAGCAAAATGGGTGACACTTCTGGTTTGTTTACCATCCTCTCCTTCATTTTTATTTGAAAATGAGGAGTTTGACACCCTGAAGAAAACGTGAGTACTTTTATCCATTTTATGTCATTTAAACAATTGGGTCTTGTTTCCAATTGATCAATAGAAACTAACTATCATTATTTTCAATTGACCATTTTAATGAAAAAAAATATTGAAACAACATTTTAAATCAGGATTCCCGGTTAAATTGTTAATGTCCGTATAACCTCAATGCCAAGTAACACTCAGCTTGTAAAAAAAATTAAAACTGTCCTTTCTTTATAGGTTGTTTTTCATCTATGTTGTCTAGCAACTTAAAAGCCTCCCAATGTGCAGATTTTTTTCCTAGTTGAGTTAGAGTAATGGTTGACTCAATCACTACATGTACTGTTCATACAGGTTGCTTCATTGAAATATGTTTGTCTGGTTTGTTTTTATGGAAATTACAATGCAGGAAATGGAGTGGAAAAAAGATGGTGATTTACTTTTTCTAGAAGAAATATTTCAGAGCCATATGGCAGTACAAGAAGAGGGGAAAAACTTGGGAGTGTGCAAACAGGCGACGCCTTATCAATACACTTTGCTGGCCCAGAAATTCAAGAAAAGAATGGCCAAGGAGGAGAAAGTGAGCAGAATTTTTCCCAAATTGACAGAATCTGACAAGTTGCTAGAGCAAATACTTGAAAGATTTGAGGAGAGTGATAGAGAGGCTGAAGAAACTACAGAGCAGGTGGACAAAAATAAGGAGAACAACAGTAAAAAAGCAGAGGAGATGAGAAGCAGATTAATAGAGAAGCTTGGAGAGACCATGAAAAGAAAGGCGAGGATGCTGAGGTAACACCAAAAAAGACCATTGGTGTTGGAAACTTAGTTTAGTTAAGGGAGAAAGCAGAACGGGAGTTTCGTTCAAGACAACAGGAACTTCAAATTAAGAAGGAAGACAATAAGCACAACTTCTTGAAATTGTTCCAGTTGATGCAACAGTAACAAATGCACCAAATGCAAATACAGCAACACCAGCAGCAACCTTAAAACCTGTTCCTCAGAGCAGAACAAAGAATTTTACTCTTTACTGCACAGTTGGTAAATAGCTTAGCTAGTGTTGATAAGAAATATAAATTACAAATGTGCTGAGTTATATTACTGAGTTAGCAAAGCAATTAAAAACTATAAATAAGAGAAAAAGAAAGAATGAAAAAACGATTTTATTTCAATTATTTGCTTTTCAGATTTGGCTAATAAATATTAAGCAATTATCCGCCAAAGTGGAGGTGACTAGTGAGTAACTATTCACCGAAGTGGAGGTGAATAGACAAGAATATTTGCCAAGCTGTGAAAGCGGTAAGGTGAATATACTTGGCTTTCAACGACACTAAGGTGAATAATTACATTAGCATATACCCAAACAGCGAATTAGTGAGAAATTGATTTTATTTTTTCAAAAAAAGATGAATTTATCAGTGCTTGTTGTTTCAGGTGTGCAATCTCGCTTGTGCACCATCATGCACCTGAAATTGATCCAAGAAGCGTGAAAAATAGGGCACCTACTCACAAAAAATCACTCACCTTAGAGTTAAGAATGACCATGAATCTTCTGTGATTTTCTGTTCAAAGTTCAACATTTTGATCCACACATTCCCATAATAAGTTGTAAATAAACTCAAAAATTATTTTGTACAGATGCCTCAAATTGTCGCTCAAAACATGTTTTTGAGGCTCCATAAAAAAGGACTTTCATTGGTTTCTTCAGTCTCCAATCATGACACACATGATTGCACATGTACAGGCATGTGGCAACCAAACTTAAGTTCTTCCATTCACATGCATCGTGCTCTTGTCATTCCAGTCAACTATATTGATTTTTTGATTAAACAGTCGTAATACAGTTGATTTGGTTTGAATTAACAGAATAAACGTAGCGAAATGTATTAAAGTTTGTAAAGTATTAAAAATAGCATCAGAGGTCAAAAAATGGGGTCAAGCGTGCAGCTCAGCTTATTTCTGAAATGTAATGTTGGAGACAGCATTGGTTACAAGACGAGACAAGAAAATGGCCGGGAATTGGTTGTTGAGATATGTGATCATTGCACAAAATATAATTGGATCTTTTTTTCTGAAGCCATGAGAGAAGTTTGTCTGTTTTCAGGCATCTATCTTCAAAAACTTTTAATTGTTACAGGTATTGTATGATCGATTGTGGACGGTATTTGAGTGTGTGAATAAATAGAAAATTAACAATCCATTATATAAATGAAATCAGTCTTTTTTTTTAAACCGTTTTTATTTTTATTACCAGAATAAAAGTAAATTATTTTAGGAAGGGAAATCACTCACCTAGAAAATTTCAGGTGAGCTTTTTTTCACTCACCAATGATCTTCAAATGACAAGCACTGATTTATAAATAAAAATATTCATTTTTACCAAACTACCATGCTAATATTGCAAGATGTGCGAGACTGAGGCCAAGATTGAGATCAACTTCGTTTACTGCTGTGTTCAAACTTCAGAGTTTGAATTTGTAAATATGTTCAGTGTGTTCAGACAAATGGTAGACAAAAAGCCAAAACCAAGATAGAAACAGAGTTTACTTATTGCTTGTGGGGCCAGAATTGAAGTTAAAGACAAACCAGGTGAACTGACAGTTTAAAAGATAATTTTGAAATATACCAGTGCCGCCATGAATGAGACCATGAGGAAGCTTGATTGCCATCTTTCACTGTGATAGCAAGTTCTGTCATTTTACATGCATATACTTCTTCATGACTGGCTGCCTTGACCATTCCCGATGGCCTAGAAACAGGAATTTCATGAACCAAGCTATTTGCTGCAGTTGTTGGGCAGAAGAGCATTGACATCCACTAAGCTTGCTGGCTTCATACAACTTTTTGAGCAGCCTTTTTATGAACTGTTGGTGCAATTTCAACCTTTTTGCTCAGGGTTTTAACAAAACAGTTGAAAGTCTTGTTCTACGAG
>JAOBRD020807262.1:0-13463 GCA_027575215.2 Hydrozoanthus sils
GTAAAATGACTAACTTATAAACATTGCTCCTCTCTCTGGTTTTGTTGTAATATCTTCTTTTAGGCAGGATACATGAGGTAAACAATTCCTCTTGGAGATAAACCTACAAAACTGTATATTCTTACTTTGTCTTTGCCCGGCGGGCAAAAAAATTGAGTTTAGAATGCAGAAAATCCCCTTTTTTACCCTTTTAATTTTTCCTTCCAAATGATTAGAAGAAAATGAACAAATTGGAGGTTTGCATGCTAGATAATTATGTTAGGTACCTATTAAAAATAGTTTTTGCTCATCTCAACTATTTATTCTCACCCAAATAGGTTTGTAATGGGGGTACCTTTTATCACCCTTGACTGTTTGTTTTGTTGCCAAGGCAACAAGAGACTCAAATGTCTGTTGTGTTGGTCTCATTTCATGACAAGTAGCTGCAAAGTGATAAAAACTTCTTGAAAAACTTGATTTGGACTTTTTTATTTAGTTGTATAAGACCACCTTAAATAAACGAACACTGAAAACTCGAAGCGAACTTGACATGGGAAAAACATCCGTCAACATGCAAACGCAATTCAAAAAAAAAACTTCACTTTATTGTTTATACAACCACCCGTACAAATCTATTCGACTAAAGAGTATTTTAACTTTTTAAAATGTTTTGATAAAACTTACGCTTTGACAGCGCTGCAGCCATGATCACATCAAAATATCTTCTTGGAGGCGGTGTTGATGAACAATCCACTGACATGCCGAATTGAATCGAATCTCGTCAAGTATGTTCTGATCGAAACTTTAATCATTCAATCAGATTTCAGAATTCACTGTATTTGGCATTTCTCTTGTTAACGGAGACAACACCACTATCGCAAGACAAAAGAAATTACTTATCCACACTTTGGAAACTTTTTAAAATCCTCATAGGATGAATGAACCCTTCTCTTTTAATCAACCTTATCCATTACACTGAGCCTTTTGTTTTTTCGTTCAGGAACACACCACATATTTTTCTACACACTTTTCCTGAATTAATTGTTAATATCCATTTGGGATTTCCCATTAATTCCATTAATATGCTTTTTTTCGGCTTCCGTTTTACGATCTCGCCCGTGGTCAATTCGACAGCGTTTTCGTGACAAGCAAAGACAACTAAACGGCAAAATTTTCCAATTTTCTTAGTTTTGGAAGTCTTAGCTTGTAAAGCGTTAACATTTTAAAACATTTTTTGATTTTTTTTTGACATGATATCCGACAATTAAAGTTTTCATAGCGACAATGAATTTTATCACCCTGCTGAACGAAATAGTCTGAAAATATGTCTTTAAAAATGAAAAAAAAACAAACAAAAAAAACACGAAAACTCAGGGGAAAGAATTTGCCATCCAGGTCTATGTAGGAACCTTGGCCTCTGGCCTCGGTCCTTAGCAAGACCTCTGGCAAAGTTTTTCTCAATACGGACCTCCCGGCCGGAAAATAACGTATATATTTAACTGAAGTACTTTTCACTACCCTCTTCACACTTTTTTACTCTTATGAAGGTCAGTTAGCCCAAAACGTCAGTACGTTTATCTCGTTTTACGGTGTTTTAAACTTAAACATTTTTTTATATGTATATAATCGATACACCGACGCAGCCTCGATTTTACCACAATAAATGAAAGTGTTCAGCTATCCTTGAAGTCAACAATAGCCCCTTGAAACCGCGTTAAATACCTCAACCTTAATATTCCTGTGCGTTAAATAAGTGAAATCGACATTTTAGGTGATTAGGTAAACAAAATTCTATCTTTTAAAAACATCGCACCACTAAATCAAAAGTAATGATAAGAGCAAGATAACAACAGTTGTTTTTTCTTTTATTTTACCAATTTTTGCTTTACAGAATCCAGAAGGAAATCGCCAGTAGCGGCCGTACTCAATACATCAGACGAGGTCTGGCGAGAGTCCTTCTCAACTGTTGCGTCATTACGGTTGCTATGGTTGCTTAAAGTTATTTTTCAGGTAGATTTTGGAGGGGCGAGGGGAAGGGACGAAGGGAAGGGACGAGGGGGCGGGAAGGGACCCGCGTTTATACATACAGATTGCTTAGAATTACGAAAAGTAAAGTTAAACTTAGTAATACGAACATTTGTTTTTGTCACAAGGAAAATCTCACTCGGCGACTATATCAGGTGAGTTGATATTAAGTAGTTTTTCTAAAACTAGAAATAAACTTCCCTTGCTTCTAGCTTGATGTACTTTAAACTTTGAACCTTTTTTTTCAGTCTGTGTTAGACTTAATCAACATTTGTTTCGGGCATTTGAACATCCAGCACTTTTTGAAGCAAAAACGTCAGCTCCCCTGCAGAAACACAAGCAACAACAAAAAATATCAATTAAAGAAACTAATACCGTAAACTCTCTATAACAAGCCCCCGGGGGGAGGGAGGGAGGGGGATGGGGGTCTTGTTTATTTCTAGACCTTCCAGACGGGGGCTTATTAGAGAGGGGAGCAATAAGCAAAATAAAAGAAACATAATAAGTCCGATTACCAAACACATTAAATAGCAACTAGTGCCTCTGTGTTCCTCTGGTGTTTTATATAAACAAGCACTTTTCAAAAACATTAACGTATATAACTGCTGACAAAATGTATTTTTGATACAGAACTTCTAATGTTTTAGCTCCATTATCTTTATGTTGGTGGAGGGAGGGGGCATATTTAAAATTTGAAGCTCTAGACGAGGGGCTTATTAGGGAGGGAGGCTTATTAGACAACAGTGGGGGGAGCGTATTAGAGCGTTTACGGTAGTCGCAAACTCTCGATCGTACTTCTTCCGTAGTAAACAATGATGATAGTTATAAACTAAAGAGCAACAGTGATAACTCAATCTACCAGTCTATAACACCACTCACCAAAGCATTTGCCACAGCAACTGGCTAAAACTTTGTAACGAACAACGATAAGGTACACAGGTATCCCAGCAAGAATGAATGCCAAACAAAGAGCAGATTCCACCGGAGCCTCGTAAAACGGCGCAACAATCAGATAGATGGAGGCAACGACAAGCAATATTGGTATGATGATCCAGACCTTAGTGTAAATGTAAAGTAGCATTATTCATAAAGTCAACGCGAACAGAATCGGAGTTTTTGACAATAAGAAAAGCAAAGCAAAATAACTTAGCTGCATTATAAACCATGCACAGTAACTATATTATTTTAGAAATTCTGTTAGCTAGGATCGAAATGAATAGTAAACGAGGTGCCACAAAAAGATTGAATGTTGAATTACGCTGTCTAATATAACAAAATACGTTAACGGCACGCTAATACATAAGGATCAACCGCATCAGATTTTAAAACTCATAATGCTTTGGTTCACTAGGGGAATAAAACAGCTTCGCGAGTGTTTATATACAATTAATAAAATGGTTATGACGTAAGAGGGTAGAGGGAAAGTGTTGAGAGAAAACGAGGCGAAATGCTTTTCGAGTTCCCTCTTAAGTCATAACCATTTTATAAATTGTATAAAAAAACAAGTGATGCTGTATTATCCCTTTTAGGTAATAACCATTAAGAAAAATCTTTCTTTTGCCCTCTTACGTCATAATCATTTTCTATTCTGTTATGTAACACGATATTTGGTTTTGATAAGAATGACATGTTCTTAATCTATCAACGACAGAAAAACAGATGTCGCATGTAGAAGCAATACCACTACAGCCAATCGGTGATAAGGAGTACGTTTTGTATATATAGGTCAGCCATAGTTTTGCAACACACAAATGATTTCGCCTTTGAGTCGTGTAGCAGCTTTGAGCTACCTCACTTGTTCGAAGCCCAATTTAGTGGAAGTTTGGAACTGCTCGGAAAACCGTGAGTAAGCAACAGAAACTAAAAGAGTTAGGGCAAGCGGTAACATCGATAGTCGAGTGAAGCTTTCGCTAAACCGTATGGTTTGTACGGAGAACGATCCCCAGTATTATCTCTCGCACATGTAAAGCCAAGCGAATACAAGCTCTACCAACATAAAATGGAAGTACAAGAAATTTGTTATTTAACAATTCTCTTATATAAAATAGATTTGTAACCAATCATAGCGCGTGTTATATCAGGATTAGTTTCTTATGTACCTTTTAAGATATATAAAATCTTTTTCTTGAGCTAAGTGGTCCATTAGGCCGGCGCTTATCTCCGGTTTTCGTAGTGTTAAGCAGTTGAGAGTCTTCGACTTCCCTTCGACTGGACACTAATTACTCCATCGTATGTTAACCCCCAGCAGAAGCTGGTACTCATTTATACAGCTGAGTTGACTGGAACAAGTCAGGTGAAGTGTTTTGCTCAAGGACACAACACAGTGGTCTTACCAGGGCTCGAACTCGCGACCTTAGGATTACGAGTCGAACACATTAACCACTCGGTCACTTCGCTGTTACGTACCCTGTAAGGTCTGTTTAAGTCTCGTTTCTTGTAGCGCAGCCACAGCAGACCTGCAAAAGTACTTCCGTAGAAACACCAGGCTGCAAAGCTAAAGTAATTTACAAGTGTTTCGAACTTGCTGGAGTCTGGAGTCAGCATAATACACGCCACTATTCCCTGTGAAGAGGGCAAGGGGAAGTAATTGGAATGTTCGTTGTGATTAAACAAATTCTGAGCAACAGTACTACAAACTATCACATAAACACAGTGAGCACTACCAATTAAGGGTGACAAGGTTGGTTTCTGGTCTAGGTTTCTAAAACCGCCACCAGGTTAGCCCAGTTGGCAAGGCGCCAGTCTGTCGTGCGGGAGGCCCGGGTTCGATTCCCGATGGCAGATCTTGACTAATGGTCTTAAAAAATTTGAGGAAAAGGTGCTGTCTTTGTTTTAACATCTGCAAATGGTTAGACCCTCGCGTCTTCTATAAGGGTGTTAAACCGTAGGACCTCGTAGTCCTATAACTTTGATGTAAAACTTGTTGGATTCTCCGACTACCCAAGAGTATAGCGAAGATAGACAAACATAAACGATGTTAAGCAATCTGTATAACTTTTGGTAATTTTTACAGGATAGGGTTTTCAGTCCTACGCAATAGCTCTTCATAACCTGAAGGATAAGCACAGTTTGTCTGTTTTAGTCTGTCCCCTAACTCTATATAGATCTGTTTAGCAACCTGCCGAAGGCATGCACTAAGTAACCGACAGTGAAGCTCTACACATCCTTAAGGCACACAAGGTGCCACATCAACGGACACCACCATGGTATAAGAAGCCAGGCATCAGTGGCGGGCTCAGATTATTGCCTGAGGTGCCCAAGACAAGAACACGAAGAGGATTAAACGAAAAACATAAAGGATAATGCTGAGGAACCACTACAGTGTTATGTAGCGGCACTTAGTAAACAAACTTACTGTTAAAACAAAACAAAAAGAAATATTTCAGCTTACATGGCAGTTACTTTTCCAAAAGGAGCAAAATCCTTTCAGAGTCTCCAACTGAGGATACATGTAATTGCTGGAACACTTTAATTTCTTGAAATTTTCTGAAGGTATATCTTTATCAGTTTTACAGAAACATAGTACTGAATAGTATTAAATGGGTGTGAAAACTAAATCTTAAAGTTTGACATTGGATTCGGATAACCTTTTCTGTCCCGGTCAGTTATCGATATTTAATTCTTCGATAACACTTACAAAATACGACATCTAGTAGTAGGAAAATGAGAACTGGTCGGTACACAAAGCGATCTACCAACTATTGAAGATTAAAAGTAAAATTCTCCCAAAACTAAACTTTTTCAACAAAAAGTATGGAATCTAGTTGGGAGAATTTACCAATACAACTGGGACATGAAGGATTAAAATGACTTCCTCTCCTTGACGTTGAGCAACGCAATTCTAGTATAATGTTAACCTTTAAAACTATTTATCATGAACAAAACCCACCGTGAACATCATAGCCGGAAGGGGAGTTCTTCTTGTCCTGTGGATCATGGAAATAATGCTTGGAAGATGACCCTCGCGTGCAGCGGCGAATGCAAGCCTACGAAAAAGTTAGGTTTGATACACAGTAAAAATCCGCAACTGCTAGAGATTATTTGTTTGAATCGTTTAAAACACGGAAACAAAGGAAAAACCAGAAGAGATTTTGCCATCAAGTAATGTGTGTGCTAGGAAAGACAGTCACGACATGACATCTATATATCTGACTATTTATTGAGACTGCTCAAATGACAGCAGAAAAGTTCTTGCCAAAAGGTAAAAGAATGTTGATGATCTGAAAATAATGGCCCGTTTGATTTCATGAATACAGATCCTACCCTAGGGCTTATCTTGTCCAGAATTGCCAACGACTACCTAACATATGTTACACTGGCGCGCTGAATATTTCCTAAACCACGTAAATGTTTCTCAGTGTTAACAAAACGCTTGGATCACGTCTAGGTGAAGCATTTCATTTTGCCTTTCTTTATCTTTGCCTTCTTTTACCAGTTATTAGTAAAATTACACAGGTGGTTAAGGAGGCTGGAGTCTGGAGTCAACCCGGCGCAACGGAATAGCATAGTTAGGATATCACAGACAAGAATTATAATATAAACATGAACACTGAATCGAAAGATACTGTATACAGAGTTGATACCAAACCATTTGATGAGATATCTTCAAACTAGTGTTTGAAGTGAATCAAGCCTACCCTTGCATATTAACAAAAAAACAAAAGAGAACACGAAGGAATAGTTACTAGCTACTTAGCTAGGGGGCAAAAAGTTATACAAAGACAATATCTTTTTCTACAAATTTAAGTGGACGTACCTTCCTCCGCTCAAAGCAACACCATTGGCGGCACCAAAAGTAGAAAAAGCCACAAACACCGGCATAATCCAAGACATGACTCCGTACAAACGCTCTGCCAATGTCTGAAAGTAACAGGACTGATTGTCATTCGAACAAAACAAGTATTCTTTCAGGTGCTACTTATTACGTAATGAATTGTTATTTCGCCCCATGTAAGCGTACACAGCATCCAGTATCTACAATTTTTTAGTTCTGGCATCCAGCATCCAGAGCACCAGAGTGATCGGGATCCGATACCAACTGGCAAGGCATCAAGCATCCAGAGCATCAGAGCGATCGGGATCCGACATCCACTGGCAAGACATCCAGCATCCAGAGCGTCAGAGCGATCGGGATCCGACATCCACTGGCAAGGCATCCAGAATCCAGAGCATTAGAGCGATCGGGATCTGACATCCACTGGCAAGGCATCCCAGCATCCAGAAGCAAGTGCTCTGCACCCACAACATAGAATGCATCTAACATTCCATGGAATCTATGATCCAAGCATCCGGCATCCACTAGAGTTCTGGATGCCCTTACAGGGAGCGAGTTATTGAATATTGTAGACCACTGTCTTTCAGACAACTCGTATGCATGGTATCAAAACTCGAATAACGACAGTATCGCTGTAGCTTAGAGGGTAAAATTAAAACTAAGTAAGAAAACTTGTCTTGTTGTTGTATTTTGAATAATGTAGAGTGTCGCTAATGCAATTTTCGAACATGGTAACGGCCTCATTCCATTTCAAAGTCAGTCATTTCCAAGAAACCAAACGAATTATCTGCTCATTGGTAAGTCTAAAAGAAACTTCACATACCACAGCTACTGCCCCGGAAGTCATGATTTCTTGAGGTGTAAGCACGGTTAGATAGGCAATGTTCACCATAATGTACAGTCCAGTCACTAGGGGGATGGCTATCGATAAGCAGATTGGAATGTTTCTGAAATATAAAAGTAAAAGTCGTAAATTTCTTTTCGGAATTCGAACAACCACGGAACCTAAGGTAAGCGATGTTCACCATACTGTACAGTCCGGTGACTAGGGGAATGGCTATCAATAAACAGATTGGAATGTTTCTGAAATGAAAAAGTACTAGTCATAATTTCGGGTGGAATAATCACGGTTAGGTAAGCGATGTTCACCATAATGTACATTCCAGTGACTAGGGGGTGGCTATCGATAAACAGATTGGAAGGTTTCTGAAATGGAAAAATACAAGTCATAATTTCATGTAGGAATAAGCACGGATAAATAGGCGATGTTTACTATACTGTACAGTCCAGTGACAAGGGGGTGGCTATCGATAAACAGATTGGAATGTTTCTGAAATGGAAAAGTACAAGTCATGATTTCATGTCGGAATAATCACGGTTAAATAGGCAATGTTCACCATACTGTACAGTCAAGTGACTAGGGGTTCGCTATCGATAAACAGATTGGAATGTATCTGGAATGGAAAAGTCATGATTTCATGCCGGAATAATCACGGTTAGATAGGCGATGTTCACCATGCTGTATAATCCAGTGACTAGGGGTATTGCTATCGATAAACAGATTGGAATGTTTTTGGATCGGGAGAGAGTACAAGTCATGGTTTCCTTTAGAGTAAGTAGGCTAGATAAGCAAATTTCCCCATAATGTACAGTCTGATGACTAGGGAATGGCTGTCGATAAACAAATCGGTAAGATTCTGGAATGGGAGAGTAGAAGTCATGATTTCTTTTGGAGTAAACACGGTTAGATAAACAATGTTCTATTTCTTCCAACTCGTTGATACTCGCTTATATTAGTCTTAACTCATCTTACCCGCGCTAAATTTAGACAATACTCTTCAATGAGGATCCATATTTACAATATTTTCCATTTACCTTGGCAACACGACAATAATATGAATTTTCTTTTAAATTCAATTCCTTTGTTTACCGAACATTGTTCTATCTTTGTATCAGTTTTTATTTCTAGGTTTAAACTGAGAAACATACATTGGGAGCTAAACCAGGGCGATTTTAAAACCGCTTGACACATTAATCAAGCGTGAATAACTAACCTTTTTGGATTCTTCAGCTCCTCTGTAACAAAGTTGAGGTTGTTCCTGAGTTTTGAAACCACATGTACAATTGTAAATGATGGTGAAAAAATAGCGAAGGATTAGTCAACTAAACGAAAGGATAGTTGACTTTGTTAAAATCGTATGGCAGTCTTTTAAGACTGCATTGAAAAAATATATCACTATATTTACAAAGCATAAATTCTATTAAAAAGGAAATATTTTTCACTGACTTTAAAACTGTATAAGGTTGTTAAAATAGTCTCCGACGTTTCGGTAGTGACTACTACCTTCATCAGGGAGTAAAATGATAATTCATTAAGACCTTGAATTTAAAAACAAGTAAGCAGAAATGTAAACTATTCAGTTGGCATTTTGACTACAAAGTGAACGGTACATATTTGGAATGTTTAAATGATCGTTCCCTGCATTGTTGTCTCCAATTAAGTACCGCGCTTCTAGGAGTATTCTGTTATGGTAGGCTGGTTCACTCGTGACAATTATTGCATATTGTTAAAATCAATGGTGTGACTGTGTTTGTGGACGTGCTGGGCATCTTTGAGCGAGCATGTACTAAAAAGATTCCAATGAAAATTTCAAATGTTCGTTGTGGATCTACCACCTACACATAATTGGCAGAAATGTACTAGAAAACCGCTTGGTACGGGTGATTTGATTAGTGAACCGAAGTTATAAGAGAAATTGTTCTTGGGTGGTAAAAGATGGTACTAGATATAATTGACTAAAAAAACTTATTACATTTTTCGATACGTTTGTCCTTCAAATGATCGTGGTTAAACAATGAGAGTTTATCACAATACGAAAGGCCTGGTGAGGGGTAATGCGCGTTGTATATGACCCGTCCTAGAATATTGTGCCCCTCTGTTCCATCACGCACTGA
This sequence comes from Hydrozoanthus sils, assembly GCA_027575215.2. NCBI lineage: Eukaryota > Metazoa > Cnidaria > Anthozoa > Zoantharia > Hydrozoanthidae > Hydrozoanthus > Hydrozoanthus sils. Next base: position 9,734 of record JAOBRD020807262.1, read on the forward strand.
CTGCCTGACTACTTATGTATGTTATAATTTGGAACGCATTCAGAAACGCGCTTCATCTATAATCTTGCCAGGCCTTTTGGTGTTGTCACAACCTTTCAATGTTTAATATGGATTCTTTAATTTAAACACGTATATTTAACACTTAAATTCTCTTTCAATTGAAACAGATAGTGGGAAATATATACTGAGCGTCGATAGCAAATGAAGATATTCATTAAGCCACTGTCAACTAATATAAAATAGAGTAAGTTTGGAAAAAAGACTTCGCCAAACAAGCAGCAGCCCTAAACAATTCGTAACTCTCAAACTCGGTTTGTTCTAGAAGTAGAAGCCTTGTCATGATGTTTATAGTAGGTGCTGTAAGGTGACATATAAAATGTTTGGTGAATGTAAGGGAGTTAATGATTAAATGAATGAAATTAAATCCTATTATTCAATCAAGTGTGCTAATTTTGGGTAATTAAGTGACAAAAACATGCGCAATTTATGTACGTCTGATTATACGCCAAACGCGAAATGGTTTGAAACGAGGTGTGTTACTTGGTCGTTATATATATTTTGATAGCCTGAGATTAACGTCTTTTCAAGGAATAGTTGAAGTCATGCTCAAAACAGTAGACTATATTTTCCTAATGCCAAACTCAGTTTTGGGGCTCTTAACGCATGCTTTGACACCTTATTCTTAAAAACCTTTTTAGTTTAAAATTTTTATTCGGAAAAACTAAAGTTATGTGAAAGCAAGGACGAAGTCTATTTCCCTCTTAGCTTTCATTTTAAATCTTTTCTTATGCAACTCGACGCTTCTATCTTCATGCCACTTGATTATTGGCTTGTCTTTTCTCTTTTCTCTTGTCTTACCATATACCTACCACCCATCGTACGCCCAAAGTCCGTTGTAGAATGCAAAACCTACGGCCCCAATATTTCTAGTGGTTCCTTTGAACGAGTTCTGGAAACTTGATGAGTGACCTGAATGAATTTTAGACAAGCATTCAATTAAGAGCACGAGGTGCATAATGAACTCCACGGTAACAGATATTAGAATATATTATCAGTTTTACCATCGTAGCTTAATTCAAGCAACAGTTCTCGTAGTGTTTAAATTCAGACGCGAAAGAAAAAGAGAAAATGTCTCGGCCGAACACTATATAAAACTTGCTATCAAAAACATTGTTTAAACAAGAAACCGCGCTATAAAAGGGCGGCTTGTGCCAGGCAATCGTCACCTTCAGTTGTCACTCAACCTCAGGAGAGACATGGCATGAACAAGTGGACCACTCAAGTGTAAAATTGTTTCACGTAATATATGAACAGAATAGTTAATTACTTCAGAATCATAAGATTTTTTTATTTCTGTTTCAAACAGAGGTGAATTATTACGAAGCAGAATGTAAAGTCAGTAGTGGTAAAAGAAACAAAAGCGAATTACGCGTTTTGCACGTTTTACTAATGAACGAAAATTTGTAGGAGGTGTGAAAACTACAAAATTTCTCTGAAAGTTCGACGAAATTTGTTATAGAAACAAAGAACGAAACAAAACGAACTTTGTATCCGTTTCTTTTTATCGCTACTGTATATATAATAACAATTTTAAACTATCATGAATATTTAGTTTTCAGCGGTTATGAATTTCTTTATTCTTATCGCTCGGAGAGCTAGAGAAGACCTAAAGAATTTGAACCGCCTCGTAATTCAAAATTTAAATTTTGTAAGGTGTGAGATGTGGGAGGACCTAACCTTTTTATGGCGCGGTTTCTTGTTTAATATCAACCTCGTTCCCAGGGCTTTTCCCTATGTTGTGGGCCCGACCGTACCCACAACTAAGGGAAAAGCCCTAGGAACAAGATTGAATCGAATATTGCGTTTCTAGCTTTCTGATTGGTCCACTTTATCCCGGTTATCAGCTATCAGTATATACCAGGTCAGGGCGATTTGATTGGTTTAGAAATAGTAGATGTGAGATAATATATACCTCCAAAATAGAAGATAATGACAGCGAGACTAAATGGCGGACGGAAGTAGTCGCTTCGTGACAGTTTCGGACTACGATATTGAAAAAGTTTGCTTTAAAATCACGGGATGTTTAAAACAGCCTAAAGAAATTCTGTTTTACGTCATTTACGACATTTTGTAGTTGACAAACTGTCAAAACATGTTTGTTGTTGTGTGTTAGCCTGCTCACGCGTGAGTCTCGCCACGGTCATTGATTCAAGTGATAAAAATATGTTTTTTCTTCTTAAAAATTTTTGAAAAACTCTTGAAAGGAAGTTTATTGCCTCGCTGGTATATACTAAAACACTTATTCTACTTCAATCTTGTTGGATAGTTGCTTAATGAATGTCTACCTCGCGCCTTCGGCGCTCAGTAGATATTCTGCCACTATCGACTTCAATTGAAGTGGAATAAGTGTTAAATATATCAGATTGACCATACATGGAAACTGACTGTGTAGTGTTGCAAGGTTAAATAATTGTTCTGAATAACTTTTAGCTGTCATTTTCAAGTATCGATAGGTTTGGAAAAAATCACGAAATTTACATAAAACAATTATTCCATTCGCGCTTGCTGGATATGAAATGATTTGTAGCCAGTTCGGCGTACGCAACTCTTTAGCTAGTTTATACCATCTCATATCCAACGCGCGCCCTTGGAATATTTGTTTAATATTTCATAGCTTAAACTTCTCCTACCTCCCCCATTGCGCTCGTAAGGGAGTAATGACGTCATACCTTGTACAAGCCGTACCACTCCAGTTACGATGATAATCACCAAAGCCAACATCTTAGCAGCCGTGAACAGTACTTGCACGTTTGTAGCCCACTTTACGCTTGCGCAATTGACAAAAATTATCATACCTAAAATTGATAGTGGGACTTTGGGTAAAAACCAAGTAAATCAAGTGGTTCTTCTTTCTACTGTTCAGCCAAAGTTGTTATTTGACGCAATGATATCGCATCTTGATGCTCCGTATCACAATACCGTACAACTTCGAAAGCCGGAAAGGGATTTTGGATGGGCTTATAAACGAAGGGGGTTATATTCAGTAAGGAAGGGGGGGGGGGGATATAAGCGGAACAAAGATGAGACGCAGCAGTGGTGATCAAAATAAGTAATTAATTTACTAAAATGTTCTTATACTTCACTGAAGATGACATGAATACTATCTACAGTGAACACTGAAAATTTCCTCTAATGACATTTTTCAATATTTGATATAATATAAAAGCAATTGAAAACTCGTTAACGAGTTTATTTATTCAGCTTCACTACTCTTGGGTAGTCGGAGAACCCAACAGGTTTTACAACCCAATTACTGGACTCCGAGGGCGTACGGTTTAACGTCCTTATCCAAGAAAACGCGAAGGTTGAACCGTTTGCAGACGTTAGAGCAAAGGCAGCACCTTCTCCTCAGTTATTTTAAGACCCTGAGTGAAGGTTTGGCACCGGGAATCAAACCCGGGCCCAGTCCCGCACAACAGACTGGTGCCTCACCAACTGGGCTAACCAGACGGCGGTTCATTTTCAAAGTTATTCGAAGTTATTCTTTCACAATCTTTTCTAATTTTTGTAGTACATATTTCTGCAGGAGTGCTTGAGTTGAAGTAACAAAAAAACTCCTGTTTTTACGCTCAAAAACAGTTGTGACCTTAATAGAATCGCACGGAATCTATTAAAAAGTGGTCCTAAGGGACCCTTATGGCCTGCTGCGTCATTCTGACGTGGTCCCGAG
>JAOBRD020807370.1:0-13461 GCA_027575215.2 Hydrozoanthus sils
GGGGGGGGGTGGGGATGTACCTCCTGTATTGGTATGATAGCCTGGAAGCTTGTCAAATTTTTAAAGGTTAAAATCGGCCATTTGGTATTTTTATTGGTTTTCAGAGAAAAATCCAAAGTTGGTTTAGAAAAATGACCTATTTTTTAGGGGGTGCAAACATGAAGTGAGTGACTTTTATTCCTACAGTTTTCTCCTGCCTAATTAAAAATTGATGAGATGAGATTAATGTTTTAGGGTTGGAAGTTTTCACATCTTGGTATTTTTAGGGGTTTTTTGTGGCTACTGCCTTCTGGGAAGGCTGTAGCCATAATGCCATCATGTAGGTTCCAAATGTAAGTAAGGGCATAAACCCATGTGATTCGGAAAAACACTTTTGCCCAATCACCAGATGTCGTTCGGACGTCGTATAATTTTGTTTAGCCGAATAAATTATCATCCCCGACTTCTCATGCTCAATCGTCATCCATGTAATACAGAAATTGTTTATCTCAGTCGATGCTCCGGATCTGGGTACTTAGAAATTGAGTTTTATCCCGCTTTGGTTCAACAATTATTCAAGCACAGTTATCAGCATTTATGGAGAACTTTTTGATAAGGAATTGTTCCATTTGAGATCTCAGGATGCAGACATTAATTAATTTATTTTAACAAAATGACAATATGTTGGAAATAGCTTTACAGCTGTATGTTTGATGTTGACACAGGTGATGCAATCCTGTCTAAAGGAGATGTTTTCTCTCTAACACCACTTCAGCTACATTGTATAACAGCCAGACTGGCTTTGGCTGCCCCAACGTGTGGTATGTAGTGAAGCAACTTAGTTAGTACTTTAGTTTTGTCTCATAATTACAATAACAAGTACTAGTAAATTAAATAAATTTATGCTTTTGCTGCCATGCATATGTGAAGTCTAGAGTTTTCTTTTTATTAACCTGTGGTCACAGAAACGTGTTGATTTTGTAATAAAAGCAAAAAACGTATTGGTTATCATGAGACAAAAAGGTTAGAAATTATACTGCATGTGTGGATGCCCCAATCCTCTACATAATTATTAATTAATCTGTTAATTTTTTTGAAAGTAACAAAGTTTCAGAAGACTGTTCACCTAGCCAGAAAGATCTTTGTTTCTTCCACTGGTTTCATCTGACTGATAAATTCACACTAATTAAAATAATTCGCCCTCAATAATTTACAAATGAATGTGCATATATATTATTATCAGTTTGGGAGAATTTTGCTTTTCACCTCCAGTTGTTTTCCATGTTTGATAAACTCCCATTTTCTCATTACAAATTCACTTAATAAGATTTTTGTGTGTTTGTATTAGGAGAAGTGATTAAGATGTTGGTAGAATGGTTGGGGCTGAAATGGTTGACTTAGTTTGTAAAGTAGTATATATGTGAGGCTCTACTGTTTAATGCCATACTAGTTAGAATTGTGCACAGGCATGAAATGGTATATAGAATTATAAAGTGATGTCAAGACTAAAAGATTCTTTAATTACCTGAACATTACTCAATATTACAAAGAAGGTGCAGATATCCAACCATTCACATTAATGCAGTCTTGCTGAACATTATAACAAATAGGAGTGACTTTGTAAGCTGTGTGTATAGCACCTGCGCCTCAGGGTTTGACATTAACAATAGCAACACTGGGCCATTTGTGCCCCTTCACGATCTGCCCTAGACCTGAAGACATTCCAACCCTCCTGGTTTCCCCTTTGTTCCAATCTCCTTTTCTCACCCAATTTTTGGTGCAGTTTGAAAATTGAGCTTCAATCAAATTATACAAAAAAGAGTTATAGTTTGAGTGATAAATAGAAGTGGAACAATAAACCCCAGTTTTGTCCAAAATCAAATACATGGACACAGTCCCCGACTGACTGTAGTTGCCAAATGTTCCATAGTTGTTTTCTGTAGTTGTCTTCCTCACTCTTCTTTCAGAGGCCTATTAACCGGTGTTAGGATGGGAGGGAGGGTGTATGGCTGAGAATGCTTTGGTTGTGTCCAACCTCTCTTTCATGCTCCAGAGACCTGTTGGAATGACTGCCTGTGATCCCGAATTTTTGGTGTGCAAATTTTTGAGGTGCTCTCCGATTTGTTTACTATAACTTGAATATACTTGCAGATGCTCAAATACCTCACGGGGAGATTGGCAATCTTTATGACTTTCTTTACCAGCTGAAGAGCCTCAGGGTAAGTGAGGAAATGGAGTTCAAATTAAAATACCCAAACTTTATATAAAAATAATTATAATAGTGACGTGCTTGATGGGCACATTTAAAAATCTCAGTATGCTTACAAATAGTAAAAACACAATTACATGTATATCTCTAGCTATGATTAAAAGTAAAAAATTAATATATATAGTACAACTAGCCAAATGTTCGCTACTGTTCATGAACCAGACGACAACAAAAAAGGTAAGTCTTAAGTGCAGTCTTAAGTGATGAAAGGGACAATGCTGACGTAATATGCTCAGGTAAAAAGTTCCAAAGTTTTGGTGCAGAGGAGAATGCCCTCTCGCCATAGTATTTTGAAAGATAATGCAACTTCTTAGCAGTTAATCAGGTTTATGTACTATCTAGCTATGCTCTCAGGTCAGAGATGGTTTCTTTGGGCCTAGCAATCTAAATTCTCCCAACTGGAACCCATTACCTTTCCTCTTACCAATTAAGGAACCTTTTACTTTTCCTGATGTTTGATCAAATCTCATTTTCTCAACACTAAACCTGTTGTTATGTATGAATTTTCAAAGGAGACATTAGATGTTGATAAATTGCTGAGTGAGAGCTAAGAGTTAAAATATATCAGGAAGAACTCTGGCTTAACTGTCACATATCTAAGAACTTTGCATTCTGTGACATTCAGATGACATAAAATACAGACATTTTGTTGAGATACAGATGCCAAATTAGGTACAAATGCTAAGCATTAGATTTCGGCGAGTGCTGGTACTAGTTAGTGTTCAGTGAAATGGGTTGGGCAGGGAAACAGGTGTGCTGGCTTTTTCCTTCCTTACTTACTTATCGCCAATTACCCCCACTGCAATATATAGGCCATCGACAAAATTTCTCCATTTGCCTCTGTCCTGGGTTAGTCTCTCCAGGACAGCTTGCCCTTTGTTTTACCCATCCTCTTTATATCTACGCCCAGGTCACGTCACAGTGTTTTCTTTGGCTGGCCTCTATTTTGCAAATCCTTAGTATGTCGAGGCCGTAGTTCCTCATCTCTACAACCACCTCTACTGTTTTCCCCCTCTGTACATGGTTCTCACATTCCATGGTCCAGTGTCGATAGTAGACCAGGCCGAAAGGATTGTAGTTAGTTGAGTGGCTTCCAGATGGCTTTCACCACTCTGTACATGGTTCTCACATTCCATGGCCCAGTGTTGACAGTGGACCTGGCCAAAATGATGGTAGTTAGTTGAGTGGCTTCCAGATGGCTTTCCCCACTCTGTACATGGTTCTTACATTCCATGGTCCAATGTTGATAGTAGACCTGGCCGAAAGGATGGTAGCTAGTTGAGTGGCTTCCAGATGGCTTTCACCACTCTGTAGATGGTTCTAACATTCAATGGCCCAGTGTTGACAGTAGACCTGGCCGAAAGGATGGTAGCTAGTTGAGTCGCTTTCAGATGGCTTTCACCACTCTGTAGATGGTTCTCACATTCCATGGCCCAGTGTTGACAGTAGACCTGGCCGAAAGGATGGTAGTTAGTTGAGTGGCTTCCAGATGGCTTTCCCCACTCTGTACATGGTTCTTACATTCCATGGTCCAATGTTGATAGTAGACCTGGCCGAAAGGATGGTAGTTAGTTGAGTGGCTTCCAGATGGCTTTCCCCACTCTGTACATGGTTCTCACATTCCATGGTCCAATGTTGATAGTAGACCAGGCCGAAGGATGGTAGTTAGTTGAGTGGCTTCCAGATGGCTTTCATCACTCTGCGTCATACATAAATCCTCCAGCTGGGGGTCAATCTTCTCCCAGGGCTGAGCTTTGTGTAGTTCCTCTTACTGACATTTCTGTAGCATGAATGGTTTTTATAGGGAGGGCATACTCACCCCTCGCCCAACCCTCTTCCTTTCTCGTCCGGGCTTGGGACCAGCCATGGCGGAGTTTGGGCTTGTTTCGCTTGATGCAAATTGAGTTGGTTTCTTAAATGCCAAGACAGATTTTCCAGTGTATATATACAAAATTAGCCATAATGAAAAGATGGAATCTACAGTTACTGCTCATCAAAGTGCTGAGACAGAAATTCGAAACTTGGTAACCTTCCCTCGACACAACACAGTGTTAAATATTAATTGCAAGGAGTTTTCTCTATGCTCGATAAGCAGCGATAGTTTTCAAGACAATAAAATAATTTGTACATGGGCAATCTTTTTCAGTATAGCGTATTGATGTCTTTTAACCCTTTCCTGCAGATTTCAGGGCGAAAGAAAGAAGTTGAGCTCAGTGAAAATGTGACTCTGAAGTGCAACCTGTCAATATTCAAGAGCTTACGAACACTTCAGGTACAGTATATATACACAGTTACACAATTTCCCGGTGAAAGAATGGACTGTTTTGCAGTCTAGCCTAGAACAAGTTTTTCAGAATGTTAATGTTACCATTAAAGATTTTGTTTGTGATTTAAAGTTTAAAGTTTCATGTCATTCCCTTGACGTGTTTCTACATTCTATGTCGTTCTCTGTTGTTTGACTGTTAAGGGGACGTTTCATTTAAAACTCGCTTTTTGGCGACTTTTAGTGATGTTTTTGATGACATCGCCGTCCATAGTTCAAGATTTTGAAAATCCGATCATACGATAGTAGACTGAAGAAAAAAGAAGCATCTTGAATATTTTCAAATTTTTTGGATGATATGTAGTTTTTTTGAGAGATTTGAGCTAAGGGGAAGTTTAAAAAGCTGATTTTGGTTTGGTAATTGGAATCAATATTCTTCTTGTGCAACAATTCATTTAAATTTCTTCACTAACCACCAACGCGCCAAGTGCAATACCCCCTTAAGAATTTAATACTGCGGACTTTACATGAAAGCCAGTAAAAAGTTTGTTATTTTCTCCGTTGTACAGGGTTCATACGGGCCCTGGAAATCCTGAAAAACCCTGGAAAATTTTTGGAGCCCTGGAAATCCCTGGAAACCCCTGGAAAAGCCCTTGCAACTTTTTGTTAAACTCTGGAAAATTCCATAGAATTATATTGAAAAAAGTAAACTCGCCAATTGATGCATTTTTTCGCTTCAAGTAACAATTAAGATATTAGACTTCATTTTTGCATGTCGTTATTATGTTAAGTTCAATAAATACGAATTTTCGCGACATTAACTATTACATAGTTGTTTAAACAGGTGATTGTGAACATTCGTATTTTCAATGTGGGCTTAAAGCTGGAGGGGGACTCCCGTATGTCGTCGGACAGGGGTGCTTGTCGGGAAAATGAAAGATACCATTCTGGGTGTGGTCAACCAGAATTTCAACCCCTAAAAAATACCACAAAAAGATTCCTACCCGACATGGAACATGGCTCTTGAATACCAGCTACGATTGCTCAAGGTACAGCCTAGACCAGCAAAAACGTTCGTATTTTTGCAGCAAACACCCTACAAGGAAACCCTGGATATTTTTTATTGTTTTGTCCAGTGTAAGTGTAGTGTAGTGTAGTGTAGTGCAGCTAGAGTCTCACTGCAGATTATTTGCATGCTTATATACTGTGCGCTTCTTTTGATGGTAATTTCATATACCATGTATTTTTGTGCAATTAATACACAGATATACCGTTGTGACATGGAGTCGTTCTGTGGTATTGCTAGTTTGCAGAACCAATTAACTAGGATAACTGTTCATCACTCGCTTCATTTGCTGAAGGTAAGCCAACATTATTTTGAAAAACTGAACTTCTCTTAGGACTTAGATAGTAACAAGATTGTGTTTCCACTGTTAATGTAGATAAACATTTCAAGTAAAGCGATAGAAGCTTTTGGGGCAACAAAAACAACTTTATTTAGTACTCATATGGTAGTAGTAACAAGTACAAAAGCAAGAGGTATTCAAATTTTGCTGAGATAGAGTAGGAGCTACTTAGAAATAGGAAAAATAATCACGGCGAAACTTTTGATGCTAAGAAAACCTCTCGCTCGAGGTGTTCTTAATGTAGAAATAGAAAACGAGTGCTCTCTCACTGTGCAGCGATAGAAACACTTTTAGTTCACAAAAGAAGTGCTTACAGTAGATAAAAACTTCTTGAGTTAACTAGGAAATTGACAAGTGTTTTTACATATCACTGAACAGAGCAAGTAAGCGTGTTTTTTATTTCTTATATAAAAGCCACACAAACAGCCGATAAATCCCCGCTATGACGTATGTAGACACACTCAGCGCATCACCACGACCAATCAGAAGGCGTGTTGTATCTGCTTTATTTTACGTGTTTCATTTGGCGCTTTGAAGCATGTACTAAATAGTCAAGCGGAGTGTTTGTTGATGTATTACTTTATAACTTTAAAGACTTTTGGTTACGTCATGAAACAGCGGTTCCACTGTAATCAACTGAGGATGTAACTGTGATTTGTTGAAAGATTTAAAACACCAAGGCTGTTGTCGTGTACAAGTGCTGTGTGTATATATTATCTTGTAAGTCAACTCCATTAGTCCATACACAAGAGTGTTCCAGGATCGTAAAAGTTGTGTATTTATGGAACACGTGCATGTTTTGATCGACATGATTTTTTTTAGAAAAGTCAAACTCTGACATACTGTAATTTACCAAAGGCAAGTATAGGAGAAACCGAGAAAGGAAAAAAAGCTAAACTGCCCCGAGCGGGAAACGAACTAAAGGCACCTCGATCATATGACTTGAGTGCTCTTATACTGTTGCACTGAGCTACTGAGGCAACTTGTTAAATTTAGTTATAGCATGCATGAGGGAGTGGCCTCTCTGAAGATGATTTTGTAGGTTATCGGGCGTTTGGTATTCAAGACATTTCGAAGCCAAGCAAGAAAATTGATCAGCAGACTTCTTGTGAGTTGTTCTTCAACAATATTTATCCAAGCAGATAAACTTTTTCATCATCTGTTATTTCACCATACAGATATATTAAGCCTAGCAGTTAGCAGGCCATATACCCGCTGTTCTATACCAAGTTAAGTGACCTTTTCCCCATGCGAGTTCCTGTAGCTCAGTGGGTAGAGTGTCTGACCGGTAATCAGAGGGTTAAACTTATGGGTTCGACTCCCCGTTAGGGACTCAAAGTTTTTTCTTCTGAGAAAATCTGAAGCTTGTGACAACAAGAACAACTTTTCCACATGTATTTATCTAAGCACATACTATCGAAAACTTACTATTATGACCCAGATCTATTATTAAAAGCAGTTAAAATATGATTTCTAAGCCAAAACGAACGTGGGAACGAAACGTCTAAAATGTCCACTGGTTTGCTACGAAACGTCTTTGGTACGAAACGTCTGGTTAAAATCTTATAATATCTTATGTATAAATACTCCCATTCAGACTTTGAACTGCAAATTGAGTTTATGGTCTTATGATTCACCAGGATATCTTAGTCGATGACGAAATGTGGGAAAAGGGAGTTCTCGAGAGTGTAGAGCAAAGTGGACAGACTTCTCTGAGCATCAGCGGTATGGGGGACATCAATTCATGGGTTGTGGTAACGGAAGCAGATTTTAGCAAGAACGAGCTTCCTTATATTGACGACTCGGTCGTAAGTTACTGCAAAATAATGAGTGTTACCAGCAATGTTATTACTTAAACTTTTAAATGTTAACAAACTGCATATCAGAGACTGTCTGGAGAGTCGTTTCTATTTCAAAGGGGGAAAAAGAAAGAAATTTCAAGTTAGAGTTATCCGGAGTATTGTGTTTCAGGGGCGTGACTAGTGGATTGTAACTGGAGAAGGTGTTCTCGAAGGATCCCTGTTGTAGATCTAGTACAAGGTCTCTATACTTTTGTAGGTCTATAATACTGGGTGTTGTTTAACAATAAAGAAGCCTAGGCGTTGTGTTAAGACTGATGAAACACGATGGGAATTTCAGAACACGAGCGGAGAAATGTACCAACACAACTGCAGTCGAGCGTTTTCTACATTTCTCGAGTTTTCTCAAATGCCCCACTTGAGTGTTTTAGCGATAGTTCGACTAAACACGATTTCTTTTTTCTTTTCGTTTCTTCTATACTTTACTGGGCCATGTTTTGAAAACTTTGTGCTACCTCGCCGAGAAATCATGAACGGCAATTTATGAAATGTTTTCGCCATCTCAAACAAAAATGTTGACAGAAAATTTTCCAAAAAACTTTGAAACGCGCTTTTTGTGTTTAAACTCTGATAAAACATGAGTTTTTGACTAATCATAGCGCGCGTTATATCAGATCTACATTAGAAAAGAGATTGGAGATGTACTGATCGTTTTAGTATCAATCCTTAAACTGCTTGTGTGGTAAGTAACCCCGATTTTTGGTCAGTCTGTATGACATCATAATTTCAAGAATCAAAATAAGCCGAGGTTCATTGTTACTAACGTGGTTCGCACTACTCCTGGAATTCCTGGAAAATTCCTGGAATTTTGAAATTTCCTTCCAAGGCCCTAGAAAACTCCAGGAAAAAAAGTTAATTTCCCTGTACTCCTGGAATTTTGTGGAAAATATTTCAACTCTATAACAAACAAACCAAAACCTACTGAAGCATATTGCCCGTAATTGTACATTTTGTATTTAGACTAAATGTCAGGAAGCTTTTTTCTTGGGATTCGAGTCATGCAGTTTTGTCATCTTGCGCTTCGAAAGCGGAAGAACCTGGTGATAGCTTTGGCGGCGTGGTTGCTCAAGTTAAATTTGATATTGTTTTATTTTTCGCCGAGAGAGAATTAAGGGTTGGGTCCTGGAAAAATTATTTTTGATACCCTTGAAAGCTTCTGGAATCTTGTTTCATCAGTCAGTGCGAACCATGCACTAATCATCTTTCAACATACATGCAATATTTAAGATCTGCATAAGCACTAAATTCATATTTTTTCTGCCTGTTTCCATTATTTTCAGGAGTTGCTTCCAAACGTGGAGGTACTCAACCTCAGCCATAACTGTATAGAACGGATTGAACAATTTCAGGTACAGTAAGACAGCTCAAACAAAGTTACAATTGCAATAAACTATACTTTTCTATGGGTTTACTGGCATAATAAACCAAGAGGATGTTGGGAGATCATGAGCAAAGCTGTAAACCCCGAGCCGTAGGCCAGTTTCCATTCTAAAGGACTTGTCATTAAAGGTTATCACTATATCATGTATGTTTTTGTTATTGTCAATGATATGTCACTAGTATTAACAGTATCAATTGTTGTCTTTTTCATTGTTGTTTTGCTACATCATCCATATTGCAATTAGTGAGAGATATCAATGCATAATTATCGATTTCAATACCATTCTCTTTATATTATTTTTGAAGATGCTGTCGAATCTGGTAGAGTTGGACCTCTCACATAACAACATCACGGTTCTTGGTAAAAGTTTGAACGCAAAACTGGGCAATGTTAAAACACTGAAGCTGGCTGGAAACTCCATTGAGAACATTGATGGTGAGCTGATAGATTAACAGACCGTAGAGCGTTGAAAGTAACAACTCCCCCCCCTCCCCCAATATCCCCTCCCACCCCACTAGGCAATGTGAAACACTGAAGCCGGCTGGAAACTCCATTGAAAACATTGACAGTGAGCTGATAGGGTAAGAGACTATCAGACCGTAGAGTTACGACTTAACTGCTAGTCTTAACTACTTTTCTAAGGTGCATAAATTGTGTAAATTTTTCAATCGAGTGATTGTTGTAAAGATGTACTCTTTAGTGGTACTGCTAAATAATGGTAGTCTTAAATACTTCTACGCTGATCTTAATCGTGTAATTCTTTCATTCGAGTGATTGTTGAAAAGATGCATTCTTTGATGATAATTCTAAGTAATGGTAGTCTTACAGTAACTACTTTGGTAAGTTGGTTCTTTCAATCAAGTGATTATTGAATGTTCTAGGGCTTGAAAAGATGTACTCTTTGGTTTACTTGGACCTGGCATCTAACAATATCACCGAGGTAGGGAGAAATCCTTTGTGCCTCACGTTTGCCAATAGTTTATTGTTTTAGTCTAGATGACGTACTGTAATCCCCATGAAGTTAAAATCTCCTGTGACAGATAAATGTAATGGTACAAGACAATTAACATTCTTGGGTCACTCTGCCATATTCAAATACTTATTCTCCTCTAGAGCTGTCAGTACCCTCCTGGAAGGCTGGCTAATTTGGGAAAAGTCAATAAGCGACTCCACTATTTTATATGATCTTGTGCAGATATCCCAAGATTTAGTTTGAAGTCTTTGTACAGTGACCGAGCAGTTAGCATGTTTGGTTAAACACTAAGGAAACAGGGAATAAGCGCTGCCCTAATGGGCCACTGGGATCGAGAGAAAGTGTAGCTTTTTTAACTTTGTATTACCAAGTTATTGAATGCTAGTTGACTGATTCTTTCTTAAACTCCTTGATTGGAATTCCTTTCTTACATTGTCGGTAAATGTATAGTGTAAGTGTAGCAACATCCATTTTTCCCGTATCAATATCAGCTAAAGTTCTTGGTTTGAAGTATACGAAAAGTGATGAAATACCACAAACTCTTACAAGTAGATTAAGTGCAAATTTCTCCGAGCTTCTTTGTAGAGTATAGCAGGTTAGTTGGGAATAGTTTGCAATTTCACCATCTGCGATTGGGTGTTTTTTTGCACGAAAAACTCACAGGTCACGGTGTTGCAGCCATCTTGGCTTTCGTGATCGAGCGGTACTTTTTAGCGCGGGAAATCACAGGGCATGGCGTTGCCGCCCTCTTGGCTATTGTGGTCGAGCGGTACTTTTTAGCGCGGGAAATCTTAGGGCACGGCGTTACCGTACTCTTGGCTATTGTGGTCGAGCGGTACTTTTAGCGCAGGAAATCATTGGGCACGGCGTTACCGTACTCTTGGCTATTGTGGTCGAGCGGTACTTTTTAGCGCGGGAAATCACAGGGCACGGCGTTACCGTACTCTTGGCTATTGTGGTCGAGCGGTACTTTTTAGCGCGGGAAATCACAGGGCACGGTGTTGCCGCCATCTTGGATTTAGTGGTCGAGCGGTACTTTTTAGCGCGGGAAATCACAGGGCACGGTGTTGCCGCCATCTTGGATTTAGTGGTCGAGCGGCATTCGTGCGAGTGAAAAATGGAAAGGAGGGGAAGGGGACCGCTAGACTGCGAAATCCAAGATGACGCAGCATTGCCGTGCCCTGAGAGTTTTTCGCGCTAAAAACAAAGATCCAACCTTCTAGGCTTCTTAGAATGGCATAAATTCCCTGTAACAACTTCCAGCTTTCCAGAGCGTTGGGACAGCTAATCCGAGGAAGTAAGAAATCTAGGTTTTTGTTATTCAGTTCAGTTTATTTGTTTCACCACATTTTACAAATATATACTTTAAAAGTACCTCACAAAATTGATTTTAAAATATTTATTATATGGCAAGGAAACCTAACAGAAACCAATACAGCTTATATAGTTTGGGCTTCCCTGTGATGATTACTATACTCTAAGAATAATAGTGACGGTGCGGTGGCATAGTGTAAGTAATAATAAAGATTTTTATAAATGACAGTGCTGCGGTGGTATATTGTACAAAACAATAAAGATAACGATAAAAAAACATTGATATACTCCTTAATTCGGACAATAAAGACAAACCAGCTTACAAGGGCTACGCGGAAAATCAGTTTAATTTTAACTTGTTAACGTGTTTTAACACTTTAACATTCTTAGGCTGATCCAGTGTTGAGTCTGGGTGAGTTGCCATGTTTGGAGTACCTAGACCTACGTCACAACCCGGTAACCAAAGAGAATACGTATCGCATCCGGGTATTTATTGCATTTGATGACCGTGCCGCACAGGTAAAACCTGATATACAAATGTGAGATAATGTAATAATAATAATAATAATAATAATAATAATAATAATAAAAATAATAATAGTAATAATATTTAATAATAATAATAGTAATAATAATAACAATAAATAGACTAGAGTGTAAACTATATTACTAAAATGGTAAACGGGTTATTAAGTCTATTATTAAGTCTATTATTAAGTCTATTGCAAGCTTCTTTTTCCCTCAGATTATGAGTCCCTGACGAGATTTGAACAATCTTGATCATCGGCCAGACAGTCTTACTCAATGATCTACAGGAACCCATGACTCTCTGAAAACCGGTCAGACAATCTTACCCACTGATCTTCAGGAACCCATGACTCTCTGATTACCGGTCAGACATTCTTATCCACTGATCTACATGAGCCCATGACTCTCTGATAACCGG
The DNA here is from genome assembly GCA_027575215.2 of Hydrozoanthus sils. Taxonomy (NCBI): domain Eukaryota; kingdom Metazoa; phylum Cnidaria; class Anthozoa; order Zoantharia; family Hydrozoanthidae; genus Hydrozoanthus; species Hydrozoanthus sils. Next base: position 12,391 of record JAOBRD020807370.1, read on the forward strand.
TCAGACAATTTTACCCACTGATTTACAGGAACCCATGACTCTCTGATTACCGGTCAGACAATCTTATCCACTGATCTACATGAGCCCATGACTCTCTGATTACCGGTCAGACAATCTTATCCACTGATCTACATGAGCCCATGACTCTCTGATAACCGGTCAGACAATCTTATCCACTGATCTACATGAGCCCATGACTCTCTGATAACCGGTCAGACAATCTTATCCACTGATCTACATGAGCCCATGACACTCTGATAACCGGTCAGACAATCTTATCCACTGATCTACATGAGCCCATGACTCTCTGACAACCGGTCAGACAATCTTACCCATTGTTCTACATGAACCCATGACTCTCTGGTTACCGGTCAGACAATCTTACCCATTGATCTACATGAACCCATGACTCTCTGGTTACCGGTCAGACAATCTTACCCACTGATTTACAGGAACCCATGACTCTCTGATTACCGGTCAGACAATCTTACCCATTGATCTACATGAGCCCATGACTCTCTGATTACCGGTCAGACGCTCTACCCACTGATCTACAGATACCCATGACCCTCTGATTACTGGTCAGACGCTCTACCCACTGATCTACAGATACCCATGACTCTCTGATTACCGGTCAGACGCTCTACCCACTGATCTACAGATACCCATGACTCTCTGATTACCGGTCGGACAATCTTACCCACTGATCTTCAGGAACCATGACTCTCTGAAAACCGGTCAGACAATCTTACCCACTGATCTACAGGAACCCATGACTCTCTGAAAACCGGTCAGACAATCTTACCCACTGATTTACAGGAACCCATGACTCTCTGATAACCGGTCAGACAATCTTACCCACTGATCTACAGGAACCATGACTCTGAAAACCGGTCAGACAATCTTACCCACTGATCTACATGAGCCCATGACACTCTGATAACCGGTCAGACAATATTATCCACTGATCTACATGAGCCCATGACTCTCTGATAACCGGTCAGACAATCTTACCCATTGTTCTACATGAACCCATGACTCTCTGGTTACCGGTCAGACAATCTTACCCAT
>JAOBRD020807477.1:0-13461 GCA_027575215.2 Hydrozoanthus sils
ATGTTCGCTACGTGCCTGAACATTTTTTTCCTTTACAATCATGTATTTTTTAACACCTTCATTCTTTTATGGAGGTATTTGAGGTGGTTCAGGGAGGACTTCAGTTGGGTTTTAAACACAGACACCCAAGGTGAACAAACATGTTTCAACAAACACTAGATTTACACTCAAAATTTTGTGGACTAGCTATAGCCAAATAATTCAACACCTCATTTTAACTTTAGTACAAGTCATGCATATAAAATTAGTCAATGTGAAAAGATGTTAGATCTGAATGTAGATTACTGGAGCTGAATTGTACTTGATCATTACTACCATCAAAAATAACTGTGTTCAAACTATCAAACATTTAGTGATGCAGACCTTGGTCAAATACTAAACCTTGAGTGAACTTTACAATTTTTACAACTGAGGTTCCAGTAACCACTTGGAATTCTTTGACATACATAAGTGGATAATAAAAGGATATTGTACAAATTATGGCAAAGAATGACACAACTTGCCTCTTTAGAAAGCTCTCCTTCAGTGTCCTTTCTTTGTCACTAAGTTCAAATGTCTTCATTCTAACTGTACCTAAAAATCAGTGAGTTTAATCAGGCTGGGCTGTGTTGTTCAAAGCTTGATAATTAGTGATAATCCTAGATTATAGTATCTCTCTACGAAAACCTATTAGTTGTCATTGCTGTAATTAAATAAGGTTTCTAGTGGCTGACTAGAAAACTAGAACACTAATAGGTTCCCTTAAACACTTGACATTTCCCAAAAAAAATTCCATTTATCTATTAGCTAGTGTGCAACAATGTATCGTAAGCCTAAATATAAATTGTATACTTAAGATGCTCTAAGAGAGTGTGTAGTCGGGCTACAATACACAACAGGAGACTTGGAGGCTTCAATTTATTGCAACAAGTACAAACAAGACTGCGATCAATAACAATCAAAAAGAAAATATCATTAGCAAAACTATCTAACAAAACATGATACAACGCTTAAGTCCTTAACAAAAACTTATCAACGTCGAGTCAGTTGTTTTTTTTCTTGATAAGCAATTACTGAATGTGCTGTCCATGCTTTTACTAGCTGTTAATTTGGATTATAATGTGTTGAAGTAAGAGTTACTGACAGTAGTATTTTCCTCTGAGTTTCCTTTGAGTATATTTAAGTTTGATCCGAGTTCATTTTAATCTTTCAGTTTGATTCTTGGAAAGACTTCTTGCAAAACTGACGCTCCTTGACATCTTTTAAGTAAGTCTACCGTGAACGGCATGTGAATTTGTGAGCAGTTTGAGGGTCTTTAGAAGTAGTTTCTTCTTCATACTGAACATTATGATTGATAACGAAGTAGAACTTAATAAACCTTCCAGCAGAGCAAACTTTCCTTCTTTGTAGTGAGCTATCATAACATGTGATGACTATGAAATTTGGTTTACCATGTGACTGTTCCCGGCCGATTGCAAACGCCACGTGACAGATTGGCAAAAAGGTAAACCTAGAATCGAGCAACCTGTGAGGTAGCCCGACTAAGAACTATGTCAGAAACTGAGAAATAAAAATAAAGTCTTGTCTCATCAAGGTATATATAATCAACTATAAAGTATCTAGGGCTACTCATCTTGTTGTTGCCATGGTAACTAAATCCGGTATAGAGCTAATCAGCTTTTGGTTGTCAAGGTAACTAACTATAAAGTATCAAGGGCTACTCAGCTTGTTGTTGCCATGGTAACTAAATCCGGTATAGAGCTAATCAGCTTTTGGTTGTCAAGGCAACTAACTATAAAGTATCTAGGGCTACTCAGCTTGTTGTTGCCATGGTAACTAAATACGGTATAGAGCTAATCAGCTTTTGGTTGCCAAGGTAATTAACTAAGATATCTACAGCTAACGAGTTTTTGATTGTCATGGTAATTAACTAAGGTATAGAGCACTTACGGTAATCAGCTTTAATTTGTTTTTTATGCTAATTAACTGTTGTTTTATCTGGCACCCTGTCGTTTTCAGAGTAAATCAAAGTTAAAGTTACAAAATTTTTGATCTTTCAACTCTATTTTCTAAGCTCTTGAGCATTTTGAATGATCACTCAAAACAATGTAGTTCTGAGCCAAATTAATCAGTCAAAAGTTTCTTTGATTGTTGCAATAGTCTTTGCTTGTTGTACTGCCCTATCAACACTACCGTATTTTGCCATGTACAAGTCAACCCCCCATTTTGCAGCCAAAAAAGTGCAAGTTTTGGAGCTCCCATGAGTAAGCTAAAAGATTAACTTATACACGGCAAAATACGGTAACAGATTGATCGCATAAATCAATCTGGTTAATACTGATGAACTCATGAATATCTTATATGATATGTAGATTGGGCAACCCTGCCATAGCTTGAGGAATTTCCCCAGCCCCTTACTAATTATTTTACATTATGGCTGTTCCACTGTACTATCCCTGCTGTTTTCTAACAATAATTATAATAATTGAGTTTTTACCTGTTAAAGGGTTACCCAAAATTTTCTTTTAGAACATGGTCAGAGTAATTAATATATCAAGTTACAGTACCTAGTTTAACAATTAATCACAATTACTAATGTTACAACTTAAGTATACAGAGTATTGCATGAAATAACATACACAGACTGATATTTTACAGGTATGATGCACACAATGACAAAATGCAATTAATAAGTAAACCTTGAATTACTGTAGATAATTTTATTAAGAGAAATTCTACTGTTTTGCCAAAGGCTATTTTTTTTTCTGACACTGTTGCAATGCTATATTATTTTTTTTCTAATTAATATTATCCAAAAGGGAAATTGAAATTAAAGATGAAAGTTATATGGTATAATACCCATACCAGTCTTAGTGTAGCTTGGATGCATCAGTCCACTCACTGGATCACCTTGGTGAAGACCAACGCTGTTCTGAAACAATAAACAATTATCTTAATTATAATCATACTAGAAGAAACGAAAATGCATCTGATTAATAACTAACATCAAATTGTATATTGCAGAGGGTATTCTGCCATTACAAAAAGGGTGGATCCAGGGATTTTGAAAAGGGATGGCACAACTCCCCCCCCCCTCCCCACCCAGCTCCCTCAAGAACAAAACTTTCCATGATCTCCTTCAGGCGATTACTATAAAGCACCTTGCTTACAACAAAAACTTTAAACAAAACTTTGCCTAATTCAGGTCTGAAACTCAATGTTTGCCTATATACTGAGCTAAGACACAAAGAGTACTTGGCTATATAAACAGGAAGTGACCAATAATAATCAGTGCTGCCAAAAAAGGGGAAGGGGGGGGGAAGAGGGGCAGGCCCTTTGGCCCCAACCCTAAATCCCCCAGTGAAAGCATTGCTGGAATCATGGTGGAATTATAATAAAGTGCAAAGTGATTTCAGCTTTTTACCATGAGCACAACTGAATATCTTGAGAAGCTAACAACTGAAAATAGATGAGCATTCAAGAATCATGAACATTGTCATTAAACCCAGTATGTGCCAGTATGAAAAGGTCAACAATACAATACAATGGAACCCTGCCTTTTGACCATCTCATTAGTACGGCGACCTTGTTACAACAGCCACTTTTTGTTTGGTCCACTATTCGAATGGCCATACTTTTCTTATAAAAAACCTTGTTAATAGGCTCAACCTGTTTTTACTGCCACCATATTAATGGGGTCCAACTGTTCGATAAACATACATATAAAACAATAAAGCATGCCCTGAGTTGATGTAAAAAAGTTATCAAAACAGATCTACATTTTGTTCTTTAACAATGTTTACAAAAACTGAAGAGTCCAGTGCTCTAAATAAATTTATGCCTTAATCAATCATTTACAACTACTAATTAATACTTATTACTAAAGTATAAAATAAAGCAACTGTTATGTTTATTGTCTTAATTAGGCTTAAGGATTTTATCTTAAATGACTAATTAAGTCCCTGAAAAAAGTGAAGGATTCATTTAAAAGATACATAGCATGGTTTCAGTCATTGCTATTTAACGTGTCAACTGTTATCTGATGAGGTTTGAGACGTTGTTATTTAATGTGTCAACTGTTATCTGATGGGGTTTGAGACATTGTTATTTAAAGAGTCAACTGTCATCTGATGGAGTTTGAGATATTGTTATTTAATGAGTCAACTGTTATCTGATGGGGTTTGAGACATTGTTATTTAATGTGTCAACTGTTAACTGATGGGGTTTGAGACATTGTTATTTAATGTGTCAACTGTTATCTGATGGGGTTTGAGACATTGTTATTTAATGTGTCAACTGTTATCTGACGGGGTTTGAGACATTGTTATTTAATGTGTCAACTGTTATCTGATGGGGTTTGAGACATTGTTATTTAATGCATCAACTGTTATCTGATGGGGTTTGAGACATTGTTATTTAGTGTGTCAACTGTTATCTGATGGGGTTTGAGACATTGTTATTTAATGTGTCAACTGTTATCTGATGGGGTTTGAGACATTGTTATTTAATATGTCAACTGTTATCTGATGGGACAAAGGTCTCTTTGCAGTGTTCTCGCCAGGACTGGAAAACAGAAGGGCACCTAATTTGCATAATTTTACATAACAATAGAAAAGAAGCATTTCTTGGTTTTGAAGCATAACTTTGAGTTTATTCCTTTTCAGGCATTAAAAAACATAACTAAAAACAATGAATCTTAAAATATAACTTTCAAACTAAATTTATTTACACTATTTGTAGTATTCGTGTATCCTAATATTATTTAACACATATTATTGATGAAATTTATAAAATACAGAAGGCAGAACGTTAACGTTGAAAGATCGAATAAATTTTGAGCCCGAATTTCGATTGTTATCAAACAAAATATAGCTATTTTTTTATCAATTTTACAGCGTAAAACAGGAGTAGAATCTGAAAAAAAACAGAAGAGCGCTGGAAAGAACAGAAGGGCGCTGGAAAAATCAGAAGGACGCTAGGAAAAACAGGTGGGCGATGTGCCCTCAAGAACACTGCTTTGTTTAAGGTCCCAATGGTGTTTCTATTTCGAGAAGTTTGTTTGTCAACATAATGTCAGCTGAAATCTGCCTATTAAAGCAAGTCGAGCTGTCTAAAACCAAAAGAATTATATGAAAAAAACTTTTAAAATATCTCTAGATATCAATCAAAAACCAAGTTTCTTGTTTTCTAATACTTTATTTAAATCTTAAATACCTACCAAGCCATTCTGACTCTGATTAACAGCTCCTGATGGCTGGGAATAATTTTTGTGAGAAGATCCATCATGAACTGTTTGACCAGATTCTTTTGCAGACTTCCAGATATCAATCAAAAGCCAAGTTTCTTGTTTTCTAATACTTTATTTAAATCTTAAATACCTACCAAGCCATTCTGACTCTGATGAACAGCTCCTGATGGCTGGGAATAATTCTTGTGACAAGATCCATCATGAACTGTTTGACCAGATTCTTTTGGAGACTTCCAGCTCAAAACACCTTGTCCAGTAACTTGTGATGAACCTTCCAACAGAACATCAGTTACAGGATCACCAACTAGTTTATAATCAGGGTTAACACTGTTATTTTCAGTGATAGGTGAGAGCCCTAGAGGTGCAGCTGGGTCTCTAGCCACTTCATGCGATGTAGCAAGATCGTCTTCAGTGGCTGCTTGTAGAGAGTTTGCTGGTGTCAAAACCCAGGCAGAAGGTCCGTTGCTATGCCTTACTATCAGTGGAGTCACTCTTGTTTGGATTTTACCTGCAAAGAAATGTCAACATATCTGTTATAAGTTGATATTAACTTATAAATAACTACAGTACAAATAAAATGACTGAGAGCTGCAAACGAGCTCTCCCAAAGCATTGAGGAGTGAGTAACAAAGCTGCAAGAAGAATGCTAAGAGGGTGAAGGAAGGAGAGCAATCTGTGCATCCCTCTCCCAATTTCCCTTTCAATTTTGCTGCTCACTCCCCAATGCTACAGGTGAGCCAATTTGTGGGCTAGAAAACTTAAAGATGATTCTGAATACTGATTGAGAATTTCACCTAGAAAGACTTTGCCATTTGGGTGATGATCATTCACATTTTTTTCAAACTCTTAAGACTTTTATGTAAAAATCCAGACAATTTGTTGTACACCTTCATTCCAAGAAACCTCGGCTAAATTTCCGTATTCACCCATACTTCATTCAATGCATACAAAGCTACAGTATTGAGCTTCAGACAAAAATATCAGAGGTAAACCTCGCTTTACGAGCAACCAAAAATTCTCAAAATCACTGTTAGGGTTAGGAGTAATGGTGAGGGTTTGGATAAGGATTCTATCTTTTAATTCCCAAAATGAAATGTGGAGTTTGAAGACCATAAACTGCATGAAGATGTGAAGATTGCCAGCCATTACTGTTTGCATAATTAAGTATGGGTGAGTACGGAAATTTTACTGAAACCTCAAGAACAGACATAACAGAGTACTCGCAAATGACAGGGTACTGAGACACAAAATCAAACAAGAGGCAGCACCCTCTCACACTGGTTTGGCTAAAAGTGTTACTTGATCAAACGCACCTTTAGTACCCTGAACTTTAACGTCACGAGAATGATCAACATAGCCAGTTCTCTCAGCTGGTGATTTGATCTCACGTAAAAGTCTTGACGGAATTCTAACCCTCTGGGTGCCGCTGAAGGAAACTTCTCTGGAGATTGATGAACAATTTTGATCTAAAACGTCATGTTTGTTCTCCCCGTTACCGTCAAGCACAGAACTTGAATTAGAATCAATGGAAAGATTTAATATTGCCTTTTCTGCTGCTGGAATACTACTGGACGAAAACGAGGTCAAGCTTTGCGGTTCTCCATAGTCTTCATCTGCTGTGCTGTGCAACTTCCTTGATGCGTCTACGACGATGGGATTTGGCATTTTAGGGGATACATTGTCATCAAGCGACGATTCTTCCCTAGTTTTTAAACTAGACTTATCAGCTTTCGCCAAGGCATCAACAGCAGCGCTCGTAATGCTGAGAATCTGCCTTGAGTGCGTTGTTGCAGGCGAAGCAACTTTCGCGCCATTTGCATCAAAACGTTTTGATCTCGATGGGATTTTTCTTGACTGCCGATGTTTGTCCTTCATAAGTATTACCTTACTCTTCGTACGTTTCAACACAATGTAATCGGAGCAAATTCGAAACCCGGTCTTAGTCTATTTTCATTTTTGACAAACCTAAGATGTAACAGCCAATTTTTGACAAGTTTGAATGTCAACATTACGAGCCGACTGTATATTAGACCAGCGGGATTCGGAAAACTAAGAGGCTACTAAGTACCAAATTTTTTCATTACTCAGGGATTTCGTTTGTCAGAGAGGGTTTTTAATATTTTGACTGTTGTTATTAGTCTCTCTGTACTTAGCAGTCTCGACGGAATGGCCACTGCAGACATTGAACTCCTAGATGAGCTTGGGGAGCTGATTGAAGATCTTACAACCGCTGGTCGGCTAACCCTCGACGACAAAACCTTGAAGAAAGTAAAGCGTATTTGTAAAACATCTGATGTTTACGTACGACATGTCTACCACTTAGTCATGACACAGCTCAAAAAGTATCACTCTGAAATCAGACTGTCTGCTTTTCAAATAATCGACCAACTGTTTACGAGATCCCATCTTTTTAGAGAACTGTTGCTGGAAGAATTTCAAGTGTTTTTGGAACTGACAGTCGAATCTGACTTCAGTCAACGTCTTCCGCCTCCTAAGAGTGCTGCAGAAACTTTAAAGAAATCGGCATTAGAAACAATAGAAAAATGGAATCAGAAATTCGGCAATCATTACAAAAAGTTGAGCCTGGGATATACATATCTCAAGCGAATAAAGCAAGTTGAGTTTAACTCGATGAGAACAAGATCTGATAGGGAGAGGCAGCAGTCAGAAGAAAGAAACACGCGAAGACGAAATCACTTGATACAAAAGCTAGCATTCGTGGAAAACCAAATCACTGAGATGGACGGAGAGATTAAACTGTGTCTCACAGAAATGGAAAACTGCTTCAAACTGTTACTTCCTCATCCAGATGAATATGAGGTGCATACTGTAACTGACACCAGTTCAGAGGTGAACAGTGGAGACCATGAATGCATACATGTTGCTAACCCAAGCAGTGAAAGGGGCAAGAAAGTATGCAATGAGGAAATATCTAAAGATTGTGATAATCAGTATGATGATGTTCTTAATGAAGCTACTAGAAAGAATAGGAAATTGACAGTGTCGACAGATGATGAGACAAGTATAGATCCTCAAAACCCAGGAGTAGTGGCAGAACATGGGCTAGGTAATTCTTTTGTTAATGGAGTTATAATTTAGACTTAAGAATAACCTACCAATACAAATAAATTTATTTTTTGTCAATTACTTAGTTTCTTAGTTAAAACAAAATTATTGCAACTAAGAAAAGTGAAAACTAATTTAAAATTCACAGGCATCTCAGCAGATCTGTGTTATTCCTTTGGCTCACAGAACAGTTTTGGACACGACAATTGAATTTTAGCATGATTCACTTCTTGTTATTTTGAGCTGTAATACCATATGGTAATTAGCTGTTCCACCAAATAATCCCATTAGTACTTGCAGTACAAAATCCATCCCTCTCTCATTTTCATTTCTTAAGTGGTGAATTAGCCTTCTCCCAACCTCCCATTTTAGAAGCTCTATGTTTACATTTTCAAGAGACAACCCATATAAACAGTAATCAAATATGTAAACTATTATTATTGTTACAATTTTGCTACATTATTATTACTATTATTATTAGATTATTATCATAAAAGTAGTTCTTTAACAGTAATGATGAAAGAGTCTTGTGTAAACCTTAAATTCAATATGCCCCCATTCAGCCACAGCCTTAACTGCAAAAATGTGTAAACTGAAAAAAATGTTGTGACTTCTATAGAATTTTTTATTAATTCTTTGTCATGTTCCAAAAAAATAGAATTTTGTTTTTGATTAAAAGTATGTTTTTTTGTCTTGGCTTCAAGGAAGTAGATCCTACACACTTAGTATTGATGTGAGCACAAATGGTCCTGTGGTTCAGGAGACATCAGACAATGGTGTTATCATTGCAACACTACAAGAAATGAACAAAGAGTTGACACAAAAACTTCTTCCCATGGCCAATAAATGGCTCACAGTCCTCTCAAGAGGAGAAAACACTCAACAAAGGATTCGTCAAGTCATTGATCTTAAACAGGAGATGGAAGCAGCAAGAGATAAATTTGCTGAGATTAAACTTCTTCCCTTGTCTGAAAATGATGGGTTGCAAAAAATGACAAAAGACAGTCCAGAGGTTTGTGAGGACACAGTAGACTGAACTGTGTTAGGTTACAATGAAATTCCAAGTTAACCCCACCTAAGCTTTAAGTCCCCTTGGATGATGATGATGATAATAATAATAATAATAATAATAATAATAATAATAATAATATAGTTTATTGACTAAGATACATGGCAGCTAAAGGGCTGAATTGCATATTAATTTTTACAATGCCAAGAAAACCTTATGGTATACAATCATAGTGATATATTTACAATTAATTTACAAAAAATATGCTAAAACTATAAAAGAGTGAAATATAAGAGAATCAGAAATGTTTATGATTATTGAACAATACTCTGAGTAGTTCAGGGGACCTAGAAGGCACTTAAATACTCGGTTCAACGGTGCTGTTCAACTCCTTTGTTGGCAAGGATACACATGGCTGGTGTGAAGGAGCTTCTAAAACAGTCTATGCACATGTGTGGTAAATTATAAACCCGCTGGTGCCTTGTGCCTAATAAAAGATTGAACACAAAGATCTTGTTCTAAATGTAAAGCCACCTGGGTATAGGTTTGTGAAGACACTTTAGAACTGTGTTAGGTTACCATAAAATCCCAAGTTAGTAACCTCCCAAATATAAGCCCATCTATTTGCCAACAAAGATATAATTAATTTGGATATAAGTCTACCTGGATACAGGCCCCACATTTGTAAGCCCATTTACTGTATAAGTGCATTCCTTTTTTTGTGTTTCTTTCTTATAAAACTTCAAATTTTAATCATAAGTTATAGGCATATAGACCTTTAACATGCTAGCATGGCGTAGAAATATATTCAGTTTATCAGAAAAAAATTGTCCAGAGTCAATTTCAGCATGTTAGTAAAAATAAAGCTACAAAGTCTCATAAAGATTGGCCACAATTTGATTGAGATATGAAGGTTTGAAACTGGATAATTTTCCAATGAAAAGTAAAATGGACGGGCATCAGCCTCGTTTCCATGTTTTCCCTATACATTTCTCTGCAATAATAAGGGCAGAAGATCAAGTTTCAAACTTTCATATCTGCATCAATTTTGGGTAAATGTTTACAAAATTTTGCAATTCTGCTAATACTGATGCACTGAATTCAGTGCTTGTCATAGTTTCTTGATATGTTTAGTATATTTTTGTGTGAAAATGGTCAATTATATAAAGTGTTTTGCTTTGGAATGCTTAATTGCATAACTGGCATTTCATTCCATCAAATGATAAAACATCTTGGTGATTGATTTCTGGATTAAGTAATTTCAGGCTTAACAACTAATGAACTATCAACAGGGTTGCACATACATTCTGATGATCTAGCCAGTCAAATGGCCTCCCTGGTTACAAGGAACAAAAATCTCTATGAACTCTGCTGTCCATAGCTGCTAACTCTCAGACTCAAACTAATTTTAGGGTTCAAAACAGGCTTGATAATCTGTCTGATCCTTGAGGCTGTAGTTTTATTTTACTGGCTGCCTCAATAACATTAGCACTATTGTGCAACACAGCTTATTTTTCATTACAAGCCAGATCCCACAAGTACAACACTTGCATTTTTTGTTTATAACGTTCTGCAGGAATTTGAGCCTGTCTGTTAGCTATGCTGTGCTGACAAGGCCAAAACAGCCGTCCATTTCTAGACAAAAGTGTTGTTTTTATTTGTTTGTAAACACATTTTGCAAACTAATATAAACACTCTTCATGAACAGCTGTGCTTGTGAACCAACTGCGAACAAAGTACGATCAAGGTGCAAATGAAGTGAGAACGGTTCACAAACAAGTTGCGATCAAAGTGTGAGCAGTGACTACGAACAGCTCGTGAACTGCTCGCAAACAAAGTACATGTGATTCCAGGCAGTACTGTATTTATAGAGTTCAGTACAGGCTTTAGTTCCTTCTGACCCATTCAAAGGCCTTAGCACCATTTTACTGGCTGTCTCAATATCATTAGCACATTTGTGCAACATGGCTGACTTTTCATCACCAGCCAGATCCCACAAGCACAATGCTTACATCTTTGTTTATGTCATTCTTTCTGTGGGAATTTGAGCCTGATTTTTAGCTATGCCATGCTGACAAGACCCAACAAGGCCAAAACAGCTGTTCATGGCCACTACTGTTCAGGCTCTTACTATGTATAGGGTTCAGTACAGGCTAAGTTTAGTTCCTTTTGACTCGTGCCATTTTACTGGCTGTCTCCCTATCATTAGCACAAAATGTGCAACTCTGCTGATTTTTTGTCACCAGCCTGATTTAACGGGTCAACCCTTACATACTAATGAATCAAATGACTGATTGCCTCCCATCAGGTTGCTGCTGAGGAAAGCAGTGATGAAGAGTATGAGGATGTCCCTGAAAAGGAGGGGTTAGAGCTTGAAATCCCAGCAGAGCTGCGGCACGAATATGGTCTGGACCCGTTACCTAGTTCAGTGTCAAGTTCCACAACTAAGTGTGAGGGAGCCGTAAAAGGTAAAGCAGGTAAACAAAGTTTTGTGTGCTCTTGATTTAGCCAAGTTTAAAGTTGATAATGTAAGCTGCTTAGTTTAGTAACATTAGGCATAGTAAAAAGGAAGTTGAATAACTTGGTTCAAAAGTTTTCATTGCAGCAAGTGCAGAGCAAGGATGAAATAACAATAAAATAGATAAAGCTAATAATAAAAGCATCTAAATAAGAAATACAAAATTATGGTGAGACATAACTTGGAAAAAAATTGAGCTCCTGATAGAGAAATAAAGCCCAACCTTTCGTATGTTAATTATATAAGTGTAGAGAGAAGAGAAAATGAAAGGAAAGCAACAGCAACTTTGGAATAAGAATTTTAGATTCTATAACGAACTTTTCAATGTCGACTGTGCCCCCATGATAATATTACTTTGCTTCCAACCGCCCATGTGATTTATTTGTGACAAAAAGCCTATGCTTTGATTAAGTTGTAATTCTGGCCAATTGAATAGATCAATGTTTTTGTTCTACTTATTCCTTTCCAGAATAATATCGACCAACTGCAGCCACAGTGAAACGCGATAAAGTTGCCATTTATTTTGTTTGCAGGCCAAGGAAGTCCAAAGGTTGCCCGTGGTGAATGTGACGGGGATGGCACATCTTCTGATCCTGCAGCATCAACCACAGGTATGCAGAAATACAGGCGAGCATTCCGTACTAACCAGCAGATGTGTACCACAGCAACCTGTACAAGCACGAGCACCCCATCCACCTCCTCCTCTACAGACCCCGAAAAGCGTCAAAAAATGCTTGAACAGGCTCCAGTAGTGCCATTTGGTGTTGATCTGCTGTTCTGGAACGACCCAAAGGGCGGGGCACCATCTGTTATAAAACACGATTCCATTCATCGCTTCTACGGCTCGAAGGACAACGCTGATGAAGAATTTGTCCCGGATGTGGTAAAAGGACAAGTGGGCAAACGATTCATGACATTTGCGGGCGAGTTTCAGCCTGTGAAGTGGGCGTGTCGGGCACCGCTACCGAGCGGAAAATTGTGCCCCAGGCGAGACCGCCTTAAGTGCCCCTTTCATGGGAGAATTATTCCCCGTGATGAACATGGCAGACCTACGGGCGAGAAAGAATCTGATGCGCAAAAAGATGGGGGTGCTTGCTCAACGGATGGTATCATTGCAGAAAACCAACTCAACTGGCAGGAAATTCAGCCTGAGATTGAGGCTGCCACGGGGATTGATCTCGGTGGAACAAGAAGGCGAAAGGCGTGTTCCAATTCAAGTGATACAAAGGAAAAGAAGCTATCAAAGAAAGCTAAATATGCGCGTCTTACGAACTTGAAAAAACACACAAACACTCCGAGGACCCGGCTCGAGAAAAAGGTTTTGAGTGAAAAAGCTGTGAGAAGAGTCACGGAACAAATGGACTCGATTGCGAAGAAGATAAATAGGAGTAAATTTGCCCATCAGTACAACTATTCAATGCAATGATAGGTTAACTACATTCTCTGATACAATGGAAATGTACAATTTTAAGTTCCACATTAAAACCAGTAGCAAAGCTATTTGAGTCGGCTAGAAACAAGAATATATTACATGATCAAAATATAACAGACACTGCAACGATAAAAAAAAAGGAGGAAAAGAGGAAAAAATAACACCGCAAAACGTTTTTTTAATTTTATTATTGACTATACATATATCGA